>APFE031239381.1:28799-86641 GCA_000404065.3 Pinus taeda
ATTTATTTCAAATACAATAAATCCAGGTTTTTCTAGTTGCATCATCAATAAAAGTAACATAATAATGAGAGCCACCAAGAGATGATACCTGAGCAGGTCCCCATACATATGTATGCACAAGCTCTAATTTTTTACTCTTCTTTTCTTTCCCAACTCTAATGAATTTGCTCTCTTCTATTTTCCATAAACACAATTCTCACATAATTTTAGATCAACATGCTTCAAACCTGGCAACAAATTTCTTGAGTGAAGAATCTACATCCCCTTCTCACTCATGTGCCCGAGCCTATGATGCCACAGTGTCGTATCTTCTCCTATAGAGGTTAAAGCATTAACAGAATTAGAAATACCATTGCATAAGTACAATGTACCAACCTTTTCTCTTTTCACTATTACCAGGGATCCTTTAGTGACCTTCTAGGTTTATCTATGAAAGTAGTTACGCAACCTTCACCTCCCAACTGCCCTGTTGAAATCATATTTTTCTTCAGATCTGGAACATGCCTTACCTCCTTTAATAGCCATTGATTTCCATTTTGTTTTTTTATGAAAACTGTACCCATTCCAATGATTTTACAGGGCTTATCATCACCCAATTGAAACTTGTCCAAAATCTCCCTGAACATAATCATGAAAATGTTTCTTATCAGGCGTGGCATGGAATAAGGCCCCTGAATCTACCACCCAGGCATCAATAATATTTTCTAATGAAAGAATCAAAGCATCTTGCAACACATCACCTATTACATTCACTTCATGGTTGTTTTCTTGCTATGCATCTCCTTATTTTCCCTTCCGAGACTTGCAGTCTTTCTTCAAGTGTACTTTCTTCCTGCATTTCCAGCACTCTATCCCCGATTTGGAATTGGATCTGCCTTTTCTTGACTTACTGCGATATCCAGATCTCTTTCCTCTTTCCATTTTTCTTCCCCTAGTCTCTGCAATCAAAGCATTACCTGATGCCTCACCGGAGCTTTTCCATCACATTTCCTAGCTAAGGATTGCACCGGCAACATCATCAAACTTTAAAGTACTAGATTCAGAGATAGAGTTACTAATGGCCATAACTAAACCATTCCAACTTTCTGGAAATGGGCACAGAAATAACAGAGCCCTAACTTCATCATCAAAATTTACCCCTACAGAACTTAACTGACTTATAACTGTATTAAAATCATTTAAATGGTCTGCAACAGATCCACCTTTTGACATCTTCATATTAAATAAACGCTTCATAAGAAATACCTTATTTGAGGCCGAGGGTTTTTCGTATAGTTTGGCCAATGCCGACATTAAGCCCTCTGTTGTCGTTTCGTTTGAAATATTAAATGCTACCGATGTCGCTAGGCACATCCGTATTGTTCCAAGTGCCTTTTTGTTGAGAATATCCCATTCTGTGTCTGTCATACTCATCGGCTTCTTTGTCTTTCCGCTCAATGGTAGGTACAGATCACTCTAATACAGATAATCTTCCATTTGCATCTTCCATAGCCAGTAGTTTTGGCCATTGAATTTTTCGACCCTAAACCTACCATCTTCCGCCATTTCTCCCACTTGAACCAGGAACCCTTCTCTCCTGCGAGTTTATCAACCAAATAGACCTTCGGCTCTGATACCAGTTGTTAGAAAATTATATATTACAAAGCAATGGAACACATAAAATATTGCAGAAATATAAACACAGAAAACACATAAAACAAGAGAGACACATATATACGTGGTTCACCCAGTTTGGGCTATGTCCACGAAGAAACAGCCAATCCTTCTTTTTATATTATCCAGCAAAATGAAGAGATACAACCTACAACACATCCGTTGTAACACCCTCTTCGATCTCAATCTCCTCTCTCTTTCTCACTAAGAATACAGATCTACATAGACGCAATACAATTCCCTCATATATAGTGAGGGTTGCCTTCTAGGACAAAAAACCCTAAACTAAACATAACTTCTACCATAAAATCATTCGCCTAATGAACGGCCTAGATTGACTAGAAATTACTAGACTTTTACAAGACAATTTTACATCTATTTTTAGCTTCGGGGGCGCTGCCCCCGAACCCCCACCAAGGGACTGCTAGCCCCCGGACCCCTACGGAGGGACAAGTCCCCCCTGCATGGAGGGGTGTACAATCTTCCTGGGGTATACATTCGGCTGAAACCTTTGAATATAGAAGATAATTAAGCTCCACATGCAATATATAATAGAATGATTCAAAAACCATTAAATAACCTTTTCTATAATTCACCATGTAATAACCTTTTTCCAAGAGTTACCATGTATCTTTCCAATAGATGACAAAATTTAGATATACTTGGAATCCAAAATGCAGTAAATAATTCCATTCCATTAATTTACTAGGAATCTTCTTATCTGTTGATAGAATTTGGAGAATCAGAGATCTTCTATTAATAGATCTAGACCCAAATTTTTTTAATTTTTTTTTTTTTTTATGAAAAACCTGAATCCAGATGCCAATAGAGAAAGACACATGAGTCACATAACTATAATATCACGTGTTAGATGATTTGTAACTAATAACATCATATTTTGAACCAGATTTGATGCCAACATCATACATTAAGATGGTGAGCCAACATGGCATGATTACATGGAAGGCAAGAATGACATGGAGGTGATGTAGTGGGTTTGAGTCCAAAAATTTTATTTTTATGAAAATGCACTTTTAATATTTTTCTAGATCTAGAACTATAATTGTGGACAAAGAATCCACCTTTTTGAGGAAAATGTACTTTTAATATTTTTTAGATCTAAATGTGGCTAGCAAAACTAAAATTGGAAATTGGAATCTTTTGTTTTAATGCTATCATGGGGTTTTCCTTTCATCTGACAAGTCCATTAATATGAAATATGACCTTTTTGAAAAAAATCAGTTTTGATTTTCTTGAATCTAAATGTGTTTGATGAAATCTATATAAGAATCTTTCAATCGCCACTTCAGTTAAATAAGTATCATCTTCTATCAAAAATAGGATCTAAAGTCTGTCATTATGGAAATCTAGCCTTAAAAAAAAATGCACCAATAATTTTTTCCTAGATCCAAATCTATTAAATGTTGGTTCTATCGAGGTATTCCCATTATATAACCTAAATTGGGTCCAAAATATATTAGTATAGAAACATGGTATTTTTGGAATTTGACTCTTAAAGGGAAATGGGTATCTAGGATCCACATCATTGCTTTTCAAAAAACGCGCCCAGGCTTTCGTTTTTGCACTAAAATCCCTTTATAAGGAGAAAGCCCCATTTTTGTCGCTTTACTCTTTCCAGCCTGATTCCCTATAAATCCCGTAACATATTTAAAATTCCTATTCATGAAATAAATAATGGGCTTCTAGGTTTTTGGGTTCCACGTCACCATAATTAAGGTTGGCCCACATTTCCGTCTTTTCCCTATTTTCGCCTTATTTTTCTTTATGTGACCCCTTTATTTTTAATTTTAATTAATTGTAATTACAATTCCTTATAGTATTTTCATTTCCGTGGAATGACATGTCATCTACCACGTGGCTTCCAGCCCCTTCCTTGTTCAATCAACTAAATTCTTTCATTCATGGCCAGCGTTGACATATTTATGGTGATAATTGTATTATTTAAAGTGTTTCATTCATTATTTTACCGTTTTTTTCTTACTTTTCTATAATATTTATGTTTACCTATTTTTCCTGCATTTTACAAGGAAGCTTGGCTCCTCTCATCAAGAATAAATGAAGAAATCCAAGGGAAAAAGAAGCTGCATGTACAACAATCATATGGCCCATCCAAGGAAACCCTTGATGAGAAATTACCAGGAGTAGGATTAATTTACAAATACAGTTTGTACCACAGATTTAGGATATTCCTCGTGGGAAACCATCTACAAATATTTTGAAGATGAAGTTCCCAAGGTGATATTGAAAACAATTATGGTTAATGATGAAGCTGCAACTTCAGAGGTGACTGTACAAGACACGAAAAACTCTTTCTTGTATAAAATTGGAGCGAGGCCTCAAATTTTTCCTTATATAGATATGGTTAGATTGGGTTTTGAGACGATAAAATTGCATAAAGGAAGTTCCACACTCGAAAAGGCACCACAATTGGTTTATTCAAAGAAAACGTCTTTCTAGATATGTATCACTTACCAACCCCTCAATGCATTTACATCAAAAAGTATGAGGAGGACTTCTTCAGAAAGCAAGGGTATCCAACTGGTTCTATTAAAGAATGAAGGATTGACCCAAACAATCACAAGAAAGAAGAAGATGTATGTACTCTATAGAATCACTCACCTCTCCTTGTAGTCAAGTTGTTGTGATTATTTTTGTACTATACACATAATATCCAAATGTCTTTGAATTCCCTGAAAGTTTGGTTTATTTAATTGATGGTTCTTCTAAGGGGTACATTTTTTATTAGGTCATTGTACTCTCCAACAATTTGGCCAAACACATTTTGGCTTTTCGCTCTACCCACAGATTGTCAGAGAATAAAATCCCTCCATTTTATATGTTAGCCTACATCATGGAATCTCTCTATTATTCTCTTCATTTCCTATACATGGGTTGGAAGTGGACCGTCTTTGACCCCTCACCAATTCATATTTATCACAATGTACTCTGGGAGACCAGTTATTTTGGTCATTTTTATCATATTTTTCACAATTTCATTATCCTAATTTATGAAGTTATATTTGAAATCAAACCCCATAGGATGTCCCAAGAATCTATGGAAAACCTTAAGAAAATTAGGAATTGGTTTGGTTAGAATCATTCACTTATGTCAAAGTCTTACGAAGTTACGTGGATCCTCATGTCTTACCACTCTATATTCTAGAAAATATTTTATGTAGAGAAGTATCCTATCAAATTGTTGGCCATGGGATTACCAAATCCTTGAAAGAATCCTACAAGAAGCTTTGGCCTCAATTCCCTCTACCTTTTGGACTCTTCTCTTTGGCCAATTGTGGAAGTGTTGAAAAGGATCTGAAACCTATTGAGGTGTTAAATTTAGTGTTGGGAATGGCCTCACTATGACATGCTCACACACTCTTAAGACAACCAATCAAATAGACTCAAATCCTTCCTCTATTTATCAATTTTTTTTTATGATTAACTCAATAAATGTTACAAGTTATGGAGCATTCAACAATTATTTTCAGACATATGAATTTTCTTGGATCTAGTTCCTTGATTTGATCAAGCCACTCTTCTTCACTCTATAATAGATATTTCAAGTTTAACCAACTTTTAGAAGCTCCCTTACCTTTTTTGACCATATACTAAAACATTTTCATCAAGAACATCGCCAACAATACCAAAATTAGATGAGATGTGAGAGGAATCCAGAGAAATTTTAGCTCTAAGTCTTAGTCACATGAAAAACTCTAGCTAATCTTGACTGAATCCATTTAGCCTCATGCATAGGCCTATCTCCCAATGACTTGAGCCTCTCAGTGGCTTGCACAAGCCTACATGGGAGCAATTATGGTAGAGGATGGAACGAACTCAATGAAACCAACCCATAATTTGTGAAAACTTCTTCCATAGCTTGATCATCATTAGAAAGACCTCATGAAGCCTCTGGAACCTTTTCCATGCTTCACCAACTCACTTCCACATAACCATCATCATCACAAGTCAAACTAGGTTGGCTTGGATGCCAACCAACAAATATACTAAAAATTGTGCCATCAACCTACTCCATAAGAACTCTACCATTAGTACAAAGCTCTAGAATATGTCATACATCCTTCAACACCTATAAAACCAAATCAAACATCTGTGGCACTTTTATATTCTCTCCAAGCCCTACGAGGCCTACATATAACATCATCAACATGAGAGACCTAATCTAGGACATGGAGACCTAATCAATAAGGCTCATCAACTCTAACTCCTATAGTAGCCACCAATACCTGTATGTGGAAACATGATCAAGAATATCATCATATATCCAATATAACTACTCTACATAGTTTATCACCATGGCAAGGCCTCCAAACCAATGCAGCACACCACCATCCAACTCAACAAAAATAACATGATCATGAGGACCATGAAATCCTTTGATCACACTCTGTATGAAATACCTACAAATTGCTCCTCCATATTCACATTTCCATGCTAGTATACATGCCAAAACTAATGCAATACAAAACTATGTACAAGTCACTTGCAACCCATGCTACCACATTATCATCAATGCCAACCAACAACAGGTATGCAACACTACAACACACATCAATCCTAATAATCTCCCCCTTTGGAATTGATGGAAACCCCAGTTGAGCCAACCATCTAAAAGTATCCTATAAAAATGGATATCCTCACTCTCTCTCCATTTGACATGAATGGTAAAGGGTTAAAAAAATCAAGGTATCCACTGAATAGATAATACTCCCCCTGAACATAAGGTATACCAAATCAACAACATACTAGAGAAACAATATACATCTCCTATCAGTAGAAATAGTAAACTCTCTCACTCATGTGGGAGTATGACAATAAGCAGTAGCAACAATAACTGAAACACATGCTCTCTCTCTTGAAGTAGCAGCAATCCATGTTGTAGCAATAGATCAAATCATCAACACATAGCAGCAATATCATAATGTGACCAACTAGCATCAACAACTTTGATCAACTCTATAGCAGCAACAACATCTATCCAACCAAATTTGAAACAACAACAGAGAATACATCCTCACCGTAATGTACTATCTAGTAGTAGAAAACTCATACATCATCAGTAGAAAAAACTATCTGGAAGCAACACCTCTCACTCCTATGTCTATAAGAAGCTATAAAATCCTCTGACGAAAACATGGTTCCAAAAAATACATGATGATAGGGTCACAATAGCATGACCAACCATACTCCACTAAATGTGAACATCTCCATGGCTGAATGTGAACTAGTATATATATCATTGTCAATGCCACCTTTCCATATGCAAGAGGCTACTCCACATCGACCAATGACTATGACCAAATGATATGCAATAGAGTACAGGGCATCATAGACTTATTACATGGCTATAAACGATGATACATGATTGTACAATGACATTAATAAGCCTGTACATATGGTTGAACCATGACTCACATAACTCTCTCTCAATGCATACATGACTCTAGATGTCCCAGTATGATAAATACGAGAGTGTACATGAATAATACATTAAATACATGTTTGTAAAAACACTACTAATAATCCATATATAGTAGCACTAACTCTTAGACCTCACTGTAAACATACCAATTATGGCTCACAACTGTATGCATGACACATACAAAAAAATAAGACTAGACTGTCATAAAATCCTCTCATCAATGCATGTCTAGTACAATGTCACAATGCAAGTAAATAGAGCATATCATCATCAACATGTCCTCTTCATAGTAGTAAGAAAATGAAAATATATATCATATAAATACATTTGTCAACCTCTCCAAATGATTTTACATAAGTCAACATATCATTAGCAACATTCAACAACTTATAACAATGCATAGTGGCCTACCAAAAAGCATATATCAGTAGTATCATGAAATCTCTTTTCAACATGTACACCCATAGTAGAATATTAATAACCACAACAAATATCAGCCTCATAGCAATCAAATAGCAAATACATCTTATGGACACGAACTCTACAATATAAATTGAACTACAAACAAAAACAAGCATAAAATGAGTGGTGCACAACAAAATCAAATCAAAAAAACATCTCATAAATATAGGTATCATATACCAAATGGCTCAACAACATGAACCAATACTCCTACAACACAAGCTCTAGCAAATCAGAAAGAAACAAGATCATATTCAACCAACGAGTGAGTCAATGCATCAATATGATCTCAAGGCAAAATATCCTACAAAAGTATAAAGTGACCAAGCTAATGATATGACATGTGATAAACAAGTAACCACCATGTGAAACAAAAACAACAATATAAAATACATCCATCTTCATCAACTTCTAGTTTTTTACATATAGACAATAAATCTCTAACATAGGAACTATGCAAGTAGTTGTACCATACACCTCCATGGCACCAACACATACATGATATCATCAAACCAAAACACATATTACTAGCAATATGGATGTCAAATAATGTAGGTATCATATAATCCATGTACAACCAAAATGAAAGCTCCTACAACAACCTCATGTTAAATAAGCGTATACCATGGAATGCATAACCAACTCCTCCAATGAAACATGATTCCATCAAAACCACTGAGATATTGGAAGCATATGAAGTTATCCCCTTGAACATGTGCCATCTCCACCCATTGTAATAGAAAATATCTTGATGAAAATAGCTTCTGCATATATATCATTAGTAGCACAAATATAATATCATAAAATACCATAAAAAATGATATGCATCAGTAAACCTGGCTACAATCATCAACATAACTTCTCATCAAGGAAATATATTCATATGCACTTCTCTTACAATGGAAACACCTTCAATAATATACCATGTAAAAACATGATGCACCATAGATCCCCCTGAGGCCATTCGAGCCATAGTTTCTTCTTGTAGTCCTTCTTCTTCCAAAGTTTGAGTGGTTTCTCTCTTGCATGAAAACATCTAGATATCCTCATACTTGGCCTATTTTTCATATTCTTCATTCCTTGATTGGGTAACCTCAAGTAATTTGGATTCTTACAATATTTGGCTAAATGACCAAGATTATCACACACATAGCACTTGATGTGCCATAAAATTGGAGGAAAGGGCTCATATCTCTTGTTCTTCATTCTAATCCTCCTTGCATGCAACTTGCATTCAATAGCCGTAAGTCGAAAATAATTGCATGAGTAGCAATAACCATAAAAATTACCATTATACCTTATTTTGGCCAAACTCTATTAACTAGATTGTCTTCTTTGCTTATTTTCTTGATGGGGTCTTCTATTCCATTGCTTCTCTTTCTGCATCAATTTACAATTTGCTGCAATATTTCCTAGCTTTTGACATTTTATCACATCTCCTAAAGGTGAGAATGATATTATAAGAACTTTTCTTGGCATCACCTTTAGCTTTCCTTCCTTGAGTTCCTTCCTTGGCTAATTGTTCTATTGATGGATGTCCTTCTTCCTAATTTTGGTGTTGCTATCATCAGTTATACTTGTGGTTTCAACTAGGCTAGTTTATCCTTTATGCATGTTGCAATTTGATTTTCAAGATGAAGGAATTTGGATTCTCTTAAACTGAGTGGTTTTCTTCAACAAATTGCTTATTAGTGAAACCACTTCTGCTTCCAATCTCTCACATTCCTGTTCCTTTTCTCTATATTTCTTCTTCATTTCTTCCTTAATCTTCTTTTCCTCCTCAAGATGAATTTTAAATCCATTTATATCGTCTCTTAATCCATTCTCCTTCTCATAATAAATCTGCAAAATTATTTTATGATCCTTACATGCAGAGTTGAGTCTATCCACTTCAATAGCTAATTCTTTTATTACAACCATTGTTGATTTGTATTCAGCCTTAACAAGAGAAATATCCATCTCATCTGCACTATGTAGCTCAATAGAATCATTAGAATCATAATTAAAAAATTCTGTCAAAATATTACCCCGTGACATAACTGTTTTTGTTGAGATTTTAGAATTTGTTGCTTCATTTGCAATGGACTGGATCTTTTCCTTCTTCAAAACCTTTGTCTTTTGAGAAATCCTCTTCTTTCTTTTGGCCATAATCCATAATCTACTCTCCAAGCAGTCAAGCTTCACTAAAGAGAATTGGTTCTGATGCCAATTGTTCGAATCCAATTCAATAACTAATTCTTTTATTACAACCATTGTTGATTTGTATTCAACCTTAACAAGAGAATATCCATCTCATCTCCACTATGTAGCTCAATAGAATCATTAGAATCATAATTAAAAAATTCTTTCAAAATATTACCCCGTGACATAACTATTTTTGTTGAGATTTTAAAATTTGTTGCTTCATTTGCAATGGACTGAATCTTTTCCTTCTTCAAAACCTTTGTCTTTTGAGAAATCCTCTTCTTGCTTTTGGCCATAATCCGTAATCTACTCTCCAAGCAGTCAAGCTTCACTAAAGAGAATTGGTTCAGATACCAATTGTTCAAAATGGACTCACTATGGCATGCTCACACACTCTCAAGAAAACCAATTGAATAGACTCAAAGCCTTCCTCTATTTATCATTTTTATGTGATGATTAACTCAATAATGCTACAGGTTACGGAGAAATTAATTTATTTTCACACATCTAAATTTTATTAGATCTAGTTCCTTGACATGATAAAGCCACTCTTCTCCACTATATAAAATATATTTTCAAGTTTAACCAACTTCTAGAAGCTCCCTTACGTTTTTCAACCATATATTGAAAATTTATGATCAAGAACATCGTGAGAAAACAAATATTAGATGAGATTCGTGAGGAATCTAGAGAAATTTTAGTTCTAAGTCTCAGTCACATGCACAACACTACATAATCTCATCTGGAGCCATTTAGTCACATGCACAAGCTTGTCTCCCAATGACTGGAGCCTCTTATTCGCTTGTATAAGCCTACATGGGAGTGACTGGGGTAGAGGATGGACGAAACTCAATCAAACCAACCTAAAATTTTTCCAAAATTCTTCCATAGCTTGATCATCATTAGAAAGACCTTCGGAATCCCTTGGGACCTCTGCAACACTTCACCAAGTCATTTCCATATCACCATCATCATCATAAGTCAAATTAGGCTTGGATTCCAACCAACAAATATACTAACACCTGGGCCATCAGACTACTCCACAACAACTCTGCCATTATGGTATATAGCTTTAGAACATTTTATACATCCTCTAACACCTATAAAACCAACTCAAGCATATCTAAAACTTGTATATTCTCTCCAAGCCCTATGTATAGCATCATCAACATGAGAGACCTAATTTGGGACATGGAGACCCAATCAACAAGGCTACTCAACTCTAACTCCTATAGTAGCCACCAATACCTATATGCAACAACATGATCAAGAAGATCATCACATCTCTAATACAACTCCTCCTCTATAAAACTGATCATCATGGTAAGGCTTCCAAACCATGCAACACACCACCATCCAACTCAACAACAATAACATGATCATGAGGACCATGACATCCTTTTATCACACTCAATATGAAAAACGTGCAAAGTACTGATCCATCCTCACATCACCAAGCTTGTAGACATTGCCAAAACCAATGTAATATAAAACCATGTACAATCCACCTTCAACCCATGCTACTAGGTTGACATAAATTCCAACCAACAACACATATGCAACACTGTAACACACATCAATGCCAACAATTAGCCACCATCTCGACTAGGCCTTATGACCCATATGGAGTGGCGAAATAGGTGGCCATAGCATCTAGTATTATAAGATACCTCCATGAAGAAAATAAGTTTAATGACTTATTCACTGAAGCATCTTCTTATAACTCAGTTTTGAAGAGGGTGGATGAATCATCGCTTATAGGAATGAAAGACTACCCCCCCTACCATTATATTTGTTACAAATTCATATAAAAAAATAAGTATCTTTAAAGGAAACTTCAACATCTACTCAGCAAAAGAGTTCCTCCCAATGAGTGGTTCCTCCTCAATAATAGAAAACAACAATAACTAATTCTTAAAATCCAGGAAGAGAGATGCATACAGTAGACCTGAGCATGGAACAGGTCTGGGACCAGTTTGATAAAGCCTTAAAACATTCCAATCAACAAGAACAAGGAAAGAATACCTTAGGGGGAGAAATTATTTCTCAACAAGAGGCTCCAAAAGGTAATCCTTCTTCTTAGAAAAATATCATTCCAGAGCAATCAACAACTAATAATATACCATTGTTCACCCATCTTGAAGTAGAGATTATTCTAGTCAATCCTACTTCATAGATATTTGTCAACATTGAAGAGATCCCTCCAATGGAAAATTTTCACAACCCTATGCACAAATAAGTAGTAAAAAGAGGAAGGAAGAAAAGTGATATAGATGATTCCTAGGCCTTAGTCCCATGGAAAACTTCACAATATTATCCTCTTGAAGTTCTCTAGAAAGGTAATTTTGTTGTCCCTACCATTGAACTTGGAAAGTTAACATAATTCATAGGTGCATATGATTATACCACCATGGACAAAGAAATTTAAGTGCAACAATTGCTAAGGGAGAACCATGAAAAAATTTCTACTATGGAGCAAGAATTCATGAATGAAAAAGAACAATTGAGAGCATAGTGGCATTCTCAATTAGATCAATGGTAGATTGCACTGATAGAACCGCAAGAGTAGTTCAATACTCTTAATATTCAACATACAAAGGAGATCAAGGAAAAAGATATATAGATTTGATAATCTCAATAGAAAGTAGAACAATTACAGGCCAAAGCCCTTCAACTAAATACTTTCAAACATGATTCCTATGATTTAAATGTACATCTACAAGAGGCAACAACAACTATTTTGTGAGAAATTGAGTTTGATTCAAGAACAATGCAGACTGGGAAATACTTTAACTAATAAATTAGTAGATATTATCACATGTTATGATGAAGCCAAAAAGGACCTCAATGAAATTTTCAAGTGGAAAAACAATGCTTAAAGGGAAGAAATTCGACTTTCCAAAAATGGATGAAATGTGTAAATCAGTCACTCTTATAGGATAGAAATCTTAGATACATTCAATTAGAAAAATCATCAGTGATACTCATGAAATGTCAAATTCCCTAGTAATCCATTAACAATTCCATACTAGAATAAAATTTCATCTCCAGTTGCCTAGAAGATTCCCTGCAAGATGTTGAAAGCTTTCTCAAGAATTGTCTTGAACTAAGGGTTGAATTCACTAAAAAAGTTGACCAATTGAATAAAGATAATCCTAAATTAAATTGGAGATTTTTGGTCAAACCCCACCACAATTGGTTAGTTTTAAAGTCACTTACAAACGTCTCCACCCAATTGTTGCCACCATTGAGAGAGGATATCTTCAATAGCCATATGTAAATCAAGCCTCGTTCTCCTCTAGAGCTAGCGATGATTCTAGATATTCAAAAATTATGACAAAGAAGAATTGCCTCATTCTCAACCAACTGAGAGTCGTTGCAACTAATTTATTTTTATGATATTTTTTTTATGTTTTAGTTGAGCGTTTTTATGGAGAGAAGCTCTTCACTTTATTGTAAAATACATTATAAATTATGTTCTCGAACTCATAGCAAAGGGTTCTGAATTTTTGAAAAAAAAATGTTGTTGCACTTTTGTACTCTCATTTTTCTTTAATATAAGTTGAACCAGTATCATTTCCATCCTGCAAATATTGTCAGTATTATGGCACTTCTCTCTATTCTATGTGCACTTTATTTTTAAGGAATTGTTTTTAGTATATAGAAATTATTCATGTATGTGTTCTCATTGATTCTATCATTATCAATTTTGATGTCTAAAGAATCAAATTATATAACATAAAATGAATAAAAAAATATTTATTTATATGTGATGAGCTTATAATTGATTTGATTAACTATTTAATCAAGTTAATTCTTCTATCAATTTAAACAACATTGATTTATGGGAATCTATATTGTTATAAAACATGGTTTCATTTTAGCACATATAATTAACATACCCCAGTAAAAAAGTAATTATAATAGATTAGTTTTATTTTGAACAAGTTAATACATAATCATCACCATCCACCTCACACCCCATACGCTATTTGTCACAGGTAGTTTGACCCAAAATACTAGTTGGAAGCACCATATTCAATGGAAAAGAGTTTGATTTGTGGCTTTGACTGGGTAGATAGCAAAATGTTGATGCAATCAATTTTGGCCTTCAACAAGACCATAGCAAGGAATTATATATTAATTATTGTAAACTAACATTCATTTTAATATATTCGGTTATATTTACAAATTTTAAATTTTAATAAATTAGGGGTATTACACATAATCCACAATAGGCATAAATACTTCCCAATGGAAAACCTTACAAGAGAAAACCTAGGTAGTCGGGTTGTTCTACTCTCTTTTTTTTGGTATGGAAAATGTGTAAGCCTTAAATATGAGGTACTCTCTATGGAGTTACATGAGACCTATGATATGTAAAGTTGTTACAAAATCCTGATTACCTCTATTTTTCCCTCTTATTTACCACTCCCAACTACTTTTCTCAACTATGGAAAAAACTACAATAACATAGAATGAAAACCTACTCCTCCTAGTTCTCAATATTCGAAATAACTCGATAGCCAAATAGAGCTAAAGTTTTACTCCCTCAACCCCAAGTTATGGGTGTGAAATTGAACCTTCTAGATTCTTTTCCAAAATCCATATGTGACTAGCCCCATATGAATTAGTAGCAAGGTTTGATGTGGAATGCACTCGTATTATGGTGATAAACATGGTAGGTCAACTTGTGAGAGGCATAAATTTCTCACATGACCTCTAATTGAGGTAATTCTTATCTCATTGGAAAGGTATTGTGTGTAGAATATGGATTTTTGGTCCATATAAAATTTTCACCATAAAACGTTATAATTTAAGGCCTCAAAATGGCTATAAAAGTTTTTACCCCCAATTTTCCAAATAGGGACTGTTGTTAAAATGACCCTACAGGATGATTCCACCAAATTTTCCACTCTAAAAGGATAATTTGATATAAGTGAAAAATAATACAATGATTCAATCTGACTCATCATCATAATTATAACCTTGAATGACTTGTTATCCATGAGTTGGTAATGCCTCATTATCTTCTAGATATCCTCGTACTAATAGTCTTATCAAGTCATGTCATATATATTAGAATGATAAGTTTTTTTTTAATTCCTTGTCACTAATCATTAAATCTAACCCTAACTCTCACTAGTATTTGTAAGGGCTAGTATCATCACTCCTTTTTGGTACATCAATCTCCCTTTGTGTAACATTAAGCTAACACCAAAGGGTACCCACTACATAAGTGGGTCACCCCTAATATTATCACCATTGAAATTTCAAGCACTCAAGCCATTTTCATCTCAATGATTAGAGCATAAATGCTTCCATGTAATGTTAGACTTTAGTTCATTCTATATGCCAAGTTTCCTCTTATTAGCTCAACTAGATGCTTCCCAGTGTGGTTATCCATGGCCACCAAAGATAACACATATTTAATTTATCAATGGTAGAACAATCCATCAATGTTGAAGCACCTCCTAAATATTGTCTAGCTTGCACCAGTTTTGTTATTCATCTCCCTATCCTCGTATTATATTACATTATTCACTATTCTCGTGGCTATTCTCACCACCTACAGTGAAATTATAATTTTATATATGCAAACAAACCATTATTATCTATATCATCATGCTCCATAACCAATGGTTACTATCACTTCTCTGACTGAATCCCTCACATCTTTAGTTTGCAACTTTTTTTATTTTATTGATGACTAGCGCACCCCAAGCAATCCATATAGGGTGGTCTCATGCCATCCTTCTCTCTTTCATTCAACAATGAAATAACATGTCACAATGTCTCTCATTCCACAAAAAAAATTATTATATCTTACAGCCAAATGCCTCTCATTCCACAAAATTTTTTTATTATATCTTACATCCAAATGCCTCTCATGTAAACTAACCTTGTGCATCGATTACATGATTTGATTGATATCATTGGGTGAATTATACATAGTAGGTCATCATTGTCTCCAGTGTCTCATCATTGATTGTAATCACTATGGAGATTTGTATCGCTCAATTGATATACTTGAGTGGGCATGTTGTTTTAGAAATGGTTGAATGAGACCATTGAATCTGACTCCATTTCATATTTGTATATATTTTTTGGAAAATTTTAGAATATTATGTACATGAGTGAAGTCAATGGTTTGATCATTTATATTTTGAAATATTTCCAAAATATGCAATCAAGATAAACATAACCTTTTGTATATTTTGGGAATATTTTAGAATCTGAGTGATAAGAGTGAAGTCAATTTATCTCACTCCTATCATTTAGATTTTGAAATATTTCCAAAATCGAAAATTGAGATAAAAAATACCAATGACAAATCAAATGGTTGCAGGATTTTATTAAAAAACTAGAACATATTGTATTATGGTCAATTGATACCACTTGATTTCCATCTCATGATAATTTTAATTCTTTCCAAGTGCATGCTTCCTAAAATTGTTTTCTATTCTTGGTCTCTATATAATGAGTCGGTCTATTAACCATGGTTCTCGATGCATGAATATGAGATATTCAATCTCATTAATCCAGAGTTGTGAAGAATGATAATGTTACCTCTAGCATTACTACTCGCCATAAATAATCACATTCATTGCATTTGCATCATATAAACATTCACACTAAATAAAATTTATTATTGTTATTATAATAAACTTTCCTACACCATTTCATCAGATGATTGTACACATTTGAGATTGACATCACTAGCTCAATAGTTCTTGTTCATTGTTCACTAATATCTTTTAGACTTGAAGCTATTCAATTATGGTTTGAATCTTTCTTTTCATATTATATTTGTATGATTTGAATATTAATAATAAGAAAGTAATGTTTGTTGATATTAATTGGCATTATATGTGTAACATCCCTTTTTCGTTGCAACCCCGTGTATGTAAATACAATTTTGTGAATTATATATGTAAATATATGTGAAAATAAATTAATGAGTAGATAAAGGGAGGGACATGTGAATCCAAAGATCGGAGCGAAAGGCCTATGAAAGGTTTTTGTGTGTCTATTCAGGGCTCCTTGCATGCTTGTTTGATCTTCCCATTGCATGCCATGAGTAGGTCCATGCGGACCTCATTTAAGTATTATAACTACCACATGACCACAAATCGACCTTCTCTAATAAGAAATGAGCTTATGGAGTGGGTAGGCATGAGAAGGAAAATGCCCATCCCTATCCCCCTTACTCTTAGTATGTGGTAGAGAGAAAGAAAGTGGCAAGACAAAATGCAGGATGTAGGAAGGAAGAGACAGAGTATTGGATTTAGACTATCCAAGAGTTGGAGAATAGTGAAAGAATGAAGTAAAGAAGCAAGATAGTGGTGAACATGTGGAAGGAGATGAAGTATCCTTATAGAGAAAAGCAAGGAAACACCTACATGAAGGGAATGACTGAGTCAGATTAGGATTTCTAAGAGCCAGTATTTAGAAGTTGGGGGTGATATCCCCTGCATCTCCTATATGGAGGCCATTAGATGATGTGTAAAATCCTAGAATATCAATGGGGAACTTGGTGGAAGAACTGGATCATTGTGGTTCTTTCTATGAGGTTGATAAAGCACTTGGTGCTTGTTGTTTGGATTATAAATAATTAGGATAGGGAAATTAGCCACTATGGTGCTTGCTGTGAGGTTGATAAACCACCTAGATAGTGGGATATTGACCCCTACAATCATTTCCATGAATAGGCAATTGATAAACCACCAAAAGCAGTTGATTTTATCTCTTGGAATTGAGATATAATCCATTTTATCTTGGGTGAAGTCTTCTATTATAACTCAAAGAGTAAGTGAGTCGTCATGTTGCTTATTATTAGAGAGAAGTCGATAAGCCTCCCAGGCAGTGGACTCCTTCTCCTGATTATGCGACCAAGCCTTGAGTGTGAATTTTCCTTGAATACGCATCTTCTCATAGTTTAGATCTTTCTCAGGGGTGATTAGCTACAAGAAATATGGTGGTGTGATTGGTTTATAGTTGGGTGGAGAGTTGAAGTCCCTCATTCAGTTTATATCCATATTTAAACACATGGATAAATGTAAACTTCTTGCATGTATTTCCTTATGGGTCTTAATTAATATTGTCATGCTATGAATGGTGTAAGACCTTGTGTGTTTGTAAATGTAAACGAATGTTTGAGCTATGAGGCTCACTGTTATGCTCATGATTAGAATGGTATATTGTATGCTCATGAATTTAAAGGTATGCATGAAACATGCTAATCATTATTATGTACATGGTGAATGGGTAATTATGTTTTTATGTTCAATCAATTGATTTCCAGCCTCACGATTATACCTATCTTAACTAGTCCCTACACTGATTATCCTATTCACAAAAACTAGTAATTCAGGTATCAGAGCCTTGGGCTATAAGTTGTGTTAGCTTCAAGGGGGCTGACTCGGGTTTAGAGTTGTTTAGCTAAACAAATCCCTACACTACTGGCCCTTTCAGCATCAGCCCGTGGAGCATGGACTAAAGTCTCACCTGAAGCAGTATGGGGGGATTCTAGAACCAAGTTTCTGCACCCTTGAGATGTCTGTGATGTCGATTTAGTCCAACTATGCCTGCCTTTGTGCAGGTTGCTTCACGCACTATTCTAATTCAGTATCTTCGTGGTCTGTTATAATCGGCCTTCATATAGCCTTGCCTAGGGGCTAAGATGCTTTCGCGCTGTTATGGCAATGAATTGAACTATATCTCCAAACTACCCCACGTATCTTACTTATCTTATTAATAGGTCTTGATTATCTTCACATAAATAAATATTCTTACTTTCATTCACTTAAAAATAATAGCTATATGCATTCGTGCATCATATAAATAATAGAAGTGAAATTCATACCCAATATATCAAATGCATAAAACAGGAAATAAATACACAAAAATGATATGAAATGTCTCTTTATTAATACTTCCAACTGTTACAGACTCGACTTGCCCTACGCACTCAGCTGCAGGGCCTTTTCCTACTCTACGATCCAAAACCAATCTTTACTCCACAGATATGACTCAATCCTTCATCATTGCTTTTTCGACTCTGGTTATCCATTAACTACTTAGAGCCTCACTTTATTTATACAATCCCATGGTCCGCGAACCATGGGTAGACCTCTACAGCCTACATTACAATAACAAAATCAAGGGCGGACAACCCTATGACTCTTTAACAAACTACGTGCTTCATGCCCACAAAAAGCGGAGTCTTTACATTAGAATTACAATCTTTGACAAAAATTTGGGCTCTAAGCCCCAAAACTTTCCTTGGGGGATCCCATGCCCAACAGGCCCCCAACACAAACATCGTGACTCACCCTTGAGTCACTATATCAGTGCGAAGATCTTTGCGTGCAGACCTCCCAACTCTGACTAGATCGCTACAAGTTTAGCAGCACACTGAGCGGCTGCCTGCTAGACTTCCTCTATGCGTTGTTCAGTGACCGTTGTAGCTGAACTACTGCCATGGATTCTTTCCTACATTTCTTGTAGCTGCATGAGCTTTGCTTCAATGGAGGATGTAATGGTATATGCCTCATCAATCCACCGCTGTAGGCGCACCTTCAAAACTGCTTCCTTAAGGAAAGTAGCATTCACCTACTCCTTGAGCACTTTAGCCTGTTGCATCCTCGTGAGCCTCTATGTAAGGGTAACCATCTAAGCGGTCCCTTTTACTTCGTCGTATGTCAGCAGCAGCTTGCACGCCTTTGTCTCTAGCGTTCTATGTTCGGGTCCTCCTGCAAGGTGGTGAGGACCTAGAATGACTGCTCAAACAACTTCCTGCAGTCTATCACTGCATTGTTAACCACTACTATTGCTGTTGTGATCACGGTGGCACATTGTTCCTTAACCTCCAACGGAGTTGAAGGCTACACCTTCAACTGTAATTATGCTATCTGAAGGTTCAACTCCAACTCAACCCTAGCCATTTCAGCCTTTGCCTCTCACACCCCTTTTGCTAATTTTCAGACGCGCGCCTCCACTGGTGCCTCTGCTTAGATGGCCAACTCCAGGACCATCTGGCAGGCTTCCTCCACCAGCTGCACTATCTGTCTATTTTACGCCACTACCTCGTCATATTGTAGGCTCAACTGCTCAATGTTGATGTGATGCTTGCTCATTACCTGTAGTGCGCAACCCTCCCTGACTAGTAGTTCTGCAGTGACTCAATCCAGCAAAATATAGAGCATCTCCTGAGGGAGCCCAACCATGTTTAACTCGATTCCCTTCAACTCATTGACCATAGGCATGTTGGCCTCATTTTCTGTAATGAGGGATCCATCTGGAAACAATATTGTGTTGGTTGTTTAGGCACACGACATTTCCTCGGCTGTCGATGTGCCAACTGCGAGGCTGGTTGACAGTGTGCTAGCCTAGAGAGTGCGCACCTGCAACTCCTGTATCTGCATCCAAAGAGCCCCCAATACCATCTAGTGTTGCTCCTCAAACTATTGGAGGGCCTTCAAGATGATGTCCCTCACCGTCTTGCAAATATCATGCATATCCCCCTTAGTGAGGGTGATCGGGTCGAATGAAGTCTTTGAGGCCTTCATCTTCTTTCGCAGCCCTACCTGCTCTCTTGGGCATGGACGTTTCAGTTGGGTGGATGTTGTCTGTAGGTCCACGCCACCTTGTTCTATATCGGTCTCTGACTCAGGCGAAGGAGACTTCTGTCCTTTGCGCTCTTCTTCTGCTACTCCTTGGCCAACTTCACAGCGCCGCGCGCCGCCTGGACCTTAGCCACTGCTTCTTTGTTCCTGTGCTTTTTTGCCAGCTACTCCATCCTCAGTTTTGCCTCTTCCTTCTTCTATTGTGTGGCATACTTCTCCACTTCCACCGCAGAGCCAACTAGAGTGCGCCACTCTGGTGGCCAAGACTCAAGGACTGTGAAGATGACATCGTTGGTCATCAAATAGGGTAGTTCACACCACGTCTTCGTGGGATCCTTCTACCTGATGAAGACATGGTGGAAGTCTGCTCTGAACTCCGCAAAGATCTGTAGACTATTGTAGGCCATGGGCAATAATTGCAGCTTGCGATTAATCCACATTCTGATATTCATCTCCATGAGCACCCAAAATATATTGCTCTCCCTTATCCTTTGTGCATCCCGGGTTTCCCACAGTGAAGCATACTTTGCTGCCTCTGGAAGGTCCTTTGCGATCATCAGGAACTGGCTGTCTTCGGGAAATTACCATGCCACCAGTACTATTGACAACAGAAGACATGCATAATGAAAGTTTTTTCCTTTCTCCTATGCCTCGCGGTAGTTCTCAAGGAACTCACCACATAGATAGTTTGCCTATTTGAACTGGACCCCTTCTATGCATTGCGCTACTAATGCAACCACCAGTGCGAGCACCTCATCTACGTGGCACTTCCGCATCACATTCCTTGCCAATATCTATGTTGGGACCTTGACAACAAGTTTGTTGACGCTGGAAATAGGGTACCCCCACTTCTTCTTTTCGAACTTAAATTTCTTCTTCATGGCCTCCGCGATGGCCAAATCATCACTCTTTCCTTCAGAAATGTTCGTTGAGTCCTCCCCTATGGAAGGGAGCCAGGTAATCTTGAGAATCAAATGGTTTGTGATGGGGATGGGCTCCTCCAACCACAAGCACCCATCATGCACCAAGTAGAGTAGCTTCCTAATGAAAAAAATGGTCACTGGGGCATGATGGTAATGTGCCACCTAGAGCAGGTTTAGTAACCTTGCTTTCTCAACTCATCTCATCCATTTGCACGAATCCAACTCTATGATTCTAGCCAGCACATCTTTCTTCTGGCGCATTATTTGCACAGTTGTGAGATGTGGGAAATTCTCGTGGTTTGCAAGGTCCCAATCCTCAAATTTCAGAACGGGCACTCGTCCAAAGTGCACTCCTTAAAAAATAATGTCATTAGGGAGTAGCAGAGTTGGCAGAGAGCTCTTTCTCTCATCTATATCCTTGGGCACCTTTGCTTTACCCTTCCACAAAGGAACGTATGCAGGCAGCATGGTGAGAGGGTCCACACCCTGGGTTTCGACCTCCATCTCTACATCCTCCTCCTCAACCAGGATTTCTTCAAACTCTTCTTCCTCATCGGCCTCCAAATTCATAGCCTTCCCCTTTTCTTCCATGGTGAGCCTGTTCCTCAGCAGATTTCTAGGTGATACCCATCAGTACCATGGCCTTCTTGTCTTTCTTGGGTTTCAGTGTGCATGGTGATTTAGGGATTTAAGTGACTATCTTGGCACCTTTTGGGGCTTCCACTTCTGTAATTTCCTACGTGGCTTCCTCGGTCATCATTGCTACAGTATCCATGACTTCTTCGAGTGCTACCATAATGCAATTCCAAAGTTCTCTTAGGGTCTCCGGTAATTTCTTAAGCAACGAATTCGCTTTCAAAATATTGAATAAGTCTCGATTCATGAATATATGAGCACGCAACAACTCAGTTCTCAAATTTCCAAGTGTTGTTTGCTAGATAGCCCTTTATAATTTATAACACCTTTTGAATTTGAATTCGACCATTTCCCCCACATTCAGTCCATTAATGCTCCATTGGCGGTAGATTTTCAAGAATCTAGCCCATAAATTTTGCCTTAAATGCTTGTCGCCCGCTCCATTTTGTCTCAAACCAAGTATCACATCATGAATAGTGACTTTAACAGTCAATTTTTGGTCGACCCGAATGTCAGCACAGCTACCCTCGTGCTGTCGCAGACCCTATAACACTTCGCAACTACGCGTAGTCCTGACATCACACAGTGCTCGGGTAGAGTATTTTACAGTCCTGCGCCTCCTTTCAGCTGCCTAGAGCGCTAACATTGTGCTTCTGTTGGCTAGTCAGATGGTTGGGCCACTTGTATATGGCTTCAAATGACTGCCAATCACTTTTCTTAGGAAAGGTTCTCCATTTAACTTTACCAACTATACTGCGCCTCCATCTATGATCTCCTTAATAACATATGGTCCCATCCAATGAATTCTGAGATTTCCAGGTAATTTATCAAACTCACTATCATACAACAACACCAAATCATTTACCTTAAATGGGCGCAACTTAATATGTCGATCATGCTAATCCTTTTCGCATTATTTCTGTACCTACTGGTGAAATCTAGCTAAAAACCTCTCTTCTTCGAGCTCCTCTAGCTACGCAAGCCTCTCCTCTAGGGCTCCGCGATCCATCATACTTGTGAGCGCTACTATGCGCAGACTAGGCACGATGTATTCCATAGGAATTATAGCTTCCACTCAATAGAAAAGACTAAAAGGTGTCTGTCTCGTTAATTTCTTACATGTCATTCTATAAGCCCATAATACTGCAGGTACACGTAGGTCCTAATCACTTCGCTATGCATTTCATACGTTGTTCACCGCGTTACATACCTTGCTGAACTCTTCTGCATGTAGAATCTTCTGCATAATTACTCTTCCTGCATAATGTCTTTCCAACGTTAAGAGCCATCTGCGAGCTCCCCCTCCCCCCCCAACACATGCTTATTGACCATGTACTTCAGCGCGGAATGATCTGTATACATATTAAAGTGACCTCCTAGCAAGTAGTGTCGATACTTCTAGAGTGCATACACAATAGCCAGTCCCTTGCATTCAGTGGTGGAATAGTTCTTCTCTACTTTAATCTACGACTTGTGAACATGATAGGGTGATCCAAGGCTTCTCCACCATCCTGTGTTAGTATTGCTCCCAGTGCTATACACGACGCCTCAACATGAACATGAAACTCTTTCTTCCAGTTTAGGAAGACAAGAATCAGAGCAGTAACCATCTTTTCTTTTAATACGTCCAAGCTTTTCTTACAGTCATGGTCCTAGCAGAATGTGACATCCTTTTTCAATAATTTGTCCATCAGTGCAGTGATCTGGGCATAGGCTTTGATAAAATTTCTGTAGTAACCTCTATGTCCCAAAGTAGCGCGCAGCTGTTTCACACTTCGCGGCACTTCCAAATTCAGAATCACTGCGATCTTCGCGAGATCTACCATCAGCCCTTGTCTGCAAACTACGTGCCCCAATAGGTTTCAAAAAGGAACAAGAAACACACACTTCTTGAGGTTGAGCATGATTTGGTATCATTTGTAGGTATCCAGCATCAAACATAAGCTCTCTACATGGTGCTTAACCAGCCCAAATATAGTCTAGTCATCAAAATAGACCTCCAAGAACTTATGAATATATTCCTTGAATACCGCAACAACTACACGTAGAAAGATGGCCGGTGCGTTCTTGAATCCAAACGGCATGACAGTATATTGAAAGAAACCCCTCTTAGTTACGAAGGTTGTCTTGCTCCTATACTCCGACACAATTTTGATCTAGTGGTACCCTAAGAACCCATCAGTGAAAGAATATGCTTCCTGGCTGCCTACATTGTCCAACACTTCATCTGTGAATGGAGTTGGGAATGGATGATGTACAGAAGCGTCCTTCAATTTTCTAAGATCCACACATATTCTTATCTTGTCCTTCTTCTTCTTCTCTTGCACCACCATTGGGCTTACCCAATCTGATTCTTCCTCAAACTCAATGATGCCTGCCGTGAGCATCTTGTCTAGCTCTACACGAATCTTCTCCTTGTATTTCGGATTTAAGCAGTACAACCTCTGCTTAACTAGCTTCACATCAGGTTTTAATGTGATCTTCATTACCCCTAAATCTCCGATTATTTCTTTCAAATCCATAAACTTGGTCGAAGATAAGTCCTGATATTCGCGGAGTAATTCAGCGACCTTATCCACCATGGCTTCGTCCCAGCAGTCTCCAATATTCGTGAATTTAGGCTCCGCCTCCATACCAATATTTACCTGCTTAGTCTTTACCAACGCGGTTATGTCAGGGTTCTCAATCTGTGGTCCTTGAACCTCGCAGTATCCTTATGTCTCTGGAATGTTAATTTTTCGTGGATCTTCATCCTCTTCCTTAGTAGTTACACTATAAAATTCCAACGCACAACTCAGCTGAGTAGCACATTCAGGCTGCGTCAGGTCTACAAGATCCTGCAGAATCCTAAAGATGGCGACTTTTACTTCTTGTAGCGCTTCTTCAATACTGTCAAACCCGTCCTCAAAATTGAAGGTCATCATGAACCCTTCATGTAGGATATCCCATTCGTCGGTCCCATGGTGAAGCTCTATTTCTATATACCATTTCATCGATATAACATCTAAGGTATGACATAACAGGTGCACCCATTCAGGTTGTGGCTTTTCTCCATATGTCTATGCCCACTTGGCCAGATGCACGTGTGGATCATCCCATCCATTGTACTTTTCCATCAGTCGCACCCTAGGATTCCTAAATCATGTGTGCATCATTCTCCTACATTCGCACCAGTCGTCAAAGCTCCCTTTGTGTGTACCCCACCATCTCGTGGGTGTAGCACCCAGTACCCAGTCCAAGGCCTAAAAGCATTTCTTTTCTGGCACTTCTCTTTAAAATTTATCCAAGAAGGTATCTACCTCCCTTAAACCATCATAAGTAGGTAGATCTCTTACTTCTATTGACACACAACACAATGACTTGGTCATCATATTGCAATTCAGTGTAGTTACCTCATGTAACTTATTCTGCCATTGCTTTATTTCTTCATCAGAATCCAAACTGGAGGAGATTTCTGACTCCCATGCAATCCATCCATCCATGGTGTGATTTACCTAGTCTTGGTCTCGTGTTGTTATCTTATAGATGTAGTCAAAATCATCATCACTTTCATAGTCACATTCTAGCTCCGTATATCACGATCCTATTGCCGGGTCTAGGGGTACAATTACGTGCAATGATTTCTTCTCAAAGATAATTTTGTGCTTCTTTAGATTAATTACCCCATTCATATCAGTGGCCCAATCAATTCCTAATAGCGCAGGATAGGGATTGTGATCATCAACAATCTCTATCACTTCAAAATCCTCCAGTGGACTCGCTCCCTCAATATCCATAGTTATTCCCTGTAATCACACCATGGGTATTATTTTCTGCTGGTTTGCCATTATTATTTGAATTTGAGACCACCACAACGTAGGTCTTCCCATTCACTCCCATGTTTGTTTCAGAAGAACATTCACATCCGATCCCAAATCCAGGATGACTTGATCCATCTCATATTCTCTGATTTGGGCTGTAAGTCTCATTTCTCATCCCATCCTTGTTTTATATTTTCTGATATTCTGGACTACGTGTAGTTCTCCTAGCACGGTCCTAGTGCATCTATTGATGAGTTCCTATAACCCTTTCATAGTGTTAATGTTACGCAGTAACTTCATACAGCTTTCTAGGAATGTTGTGAGCATAAATGGGTCCATTTCTGGCTCTAGTTTATCTTTTCTTCCTGAAGTGGAGGCATTAGAAAAGCTCTTCTTAGCTTCCATGAAGGTTTCCCAAGTGTGCTCCAAATCAAACTATGCTTCTTTCACCAGATCTTTGTGAACCCAAGTACTATCTTCTAGATGTTTTCCTTTATCATATCCCGTCACGATTCCACTTTGGAGCACAATGTTCATGTTCAGATCTTCCTCGCGTGGCTCAAACCTCATCATCTGCAGGTTCTGAGTTAGGGGAGGTAGTAGTGCTCCTTTGACTTGTATCCGAGCTATCAACGTAGGACAATCCTTTGTTTCATGATCAAACAATGTGCAATTTAAACATGACGGGCACGTTGGATTAGTGTAATCATGGGCATAATGTCCTGGCCCTCTGCAATTGTAGTAAATTAACTGTCTGCGACCTCTTCTAGGTCCTCCTCTGCATCAGCCTTGTTTGCACCCCTGAAATCCTGTTCATGCCATTCCTGTACTCTGGTCAAGGGGCCGTGTTTTAGCCTGAACTCTGTAGGTGGGCATATAATCAACTTATAACTTCTACAAGTGTGCTCATCATTTCCCGCTGAACTACAAAAGTTGCAGAACAACTGTTGCGAATTTTGTGTAGGCTTCTGTAACAAATGGCAATTGTTCGTGGCATGTTTTCCAGCTATTTGACAGATTGTGCACCACAAAGCAGGTGTTGTGCTAGGTCCTACTTGAGCTTTTGGCCTTAAAGGCATTGGATTTCCTCCTACAAGGTAATTTGTAAAAACTAGGCAGTGGTCCTTTTCATGACCCTGACCCTTGCATTTCACGCACCATACCTCTTTGCGCACTTCTGGTCGAATTGTCCGGTCTTGTTTCGGACTCTGCATCTCAAGGCATAAATTCTTCAGCTACACGTGGATCTGCTGAACTCCTAGGTTAGGATCCTACATTAGGGTCTCATGTAACCTCATAGCAATCTCCAAGGCGTCTTCCTGAGTTGTTATCTTTTGTTGTGATAGCGCACTCCTTAAATGTGGCAGTAGCGAAGCTACAAACCACTCACGATGTTGTCCATCTGTTAGATTCAAACTGGCTTTGTGAATTGTACATTTTAGACTCTGATCTAGCTCCCAAGGAGTCTCACCTGGTAGCATCACGATCTCTTTAAATCCCATGATCAACTGTGCTTTAGATTTTGGCCTGTTAAATTCTTTATTTAGTGCGGTTTGGATATCCACGACTCCTACATTTGGATTATCATTGGAGTACTTAATACACCAGGTCAGTGCGCAATCTTGCAGGGCACTAACCAGTGTCACTTTCTTTATATGGTCATCTGTAACTCCTTGTGCTTCCCATACAACCCTCAGAACGAACCAGAATTGATCCAGATCCTCATTTCCCAAACCTTTGAACACAGGCAACTTCACTGTGCTTGCCATATTGAATCATGGTGGTGGTGGAGTGGGTATGGGTGAAGATGGAGGTGATGGTGGTGAAGCTGGTGGCAGTGTGGGTGGAGGTGGTATTCGCAGAATTCTTTGTCTTATTAGATGGATCGCACTTCGCAGTGAGACCTTCATGAGCTCTTCCTCATCCCCTCGTGGAGGTGAAATCATGGGGCTAGTTTCTAGTTCCTTATTTGCTTCGTTCCTATAAGATTTTCCACTTTGCGTAGCCCCGAACATCAAAGTAATTGAATAACCCTTTTTTTCGCACAATAGAATTTTAATCCAAGTATTCAAATACGTTACATACTTACCTCATGGTCCTTTAAGAAAACGTCACTCTACCTCGCTATACCTAACTGGGGTGTCAACCGCGAACTCAGTAATGAATCCTCCTATAATTTGATCAAGCCAATGTTCAATGGCACACATGATCTTATCCTCTGATGCTTCCAACCTTCGTATTACCTCTGGGGTCCACACAATAGGACCATCAAGTTTCCACCTTCCTTGGCTATCTGCTAGCTTCACGATCCACTCGTATAGCTCAATAGGGAAGGACACGAAAAATATTTTGTGCATCTCCGTATACAGATAGCAGTCTAACCACTCTTCTTTTGACAAATGCGAGTTCTTGTTCTCCCGTGCCACGAACACATGAATTTTGTCCAACCAACCTTCAATTTCCTTCTTAGTTGGATTCCAATGATATAACATCAGACATCTCTTATGCAGATTCTGATCTTGGAAACAGAACCATTTGTTGGCTTGATGGGTGATCCAAGTGGATCTTCAGACACGATGGCATGGAAACGCTTGAATATAAAAGTGATCAGAATGATGTTAAACTAGGACTAGATCGAAGAGCTCAGCTTCCTAATCGTGGAGGTGTGAACGGTTCGTCAATCCAAGTCTAGATGATGAAGTTAACGTGAAAAGAAGGTGGCTCTGTTCCTTAAGAAAATGAGGCATTTTCTCTTAAAAATGGGATTTTGGCCTTAAAGGCAAATTGCAACTGGAATCATGCCAAGGGTGAACTTAAGGCGGGCCTTTGGAACCTCGAATCAACGATCTCCGATATCAAAGTCAGGGGCAGGCGATTGGAGATATCGGAGGCGTAAGACATTCGATCAGTGATAATATCGGCGATCGATGTCGGCATATGCTAATGTATTGGCGAAGGACCTTGGGCCGCAATGACAGCGATATAGCGACACAATCTCATCCATCGGATACGGAAACCGATCAATGACCAGGATTTAATCGATGACATCAGCGATCGATAATCGGCTCCTTGTGATCCTGACTTGAAATATATCCTGGACCTGATAAATTTATAAGTCCAATTTCATAAATTTTGAAATCCAAACTTTCATATTTTTCACTATTTTTTAGATTTTTGCCTAATTGTTTTAAAATGATAAAAAGGCCTAATTCTAGGGGTTTGTTGCACATCAATGCTTCTATGCAAACAACTTCCATTCTAAGCCAACAGATGTCTGATTTAGATGTGACCTTGTCCCAAAACGTATTATAAAACTTGAGGGATGTAGAGAGCCAAGGGAGAAAAATGATGGAGGCGGCGTCCATAGGAAGAAAAAGCCAGAGAGAGCCTATGCTACAAGCAATTTGCATACCAGAGGGAGAGAGAGAGCCCAAGAGCCTGTACTGTGTACCAAAATCACCTCAATGAGGAGGCCGCACTGATGGAGAGCTGCAGAATGAGAGTATCAGATAGCCATAGGTAGCTAGATGGTGCCACATTCACTCAGAGAAGATGGAGAGCTTGCCAGCCAGAGCACCGCAGGGCCTGAGTGTCACAGAGCATGATCGAAGCAGTGCGAGAAGGTAGCCAAGAACCAGAAGGTCAGGAAGAGATGCACAACTATAGGAATGTAGCCAGAGCCCTGCAAAACACCAGATAGCCTAAGAGCTACAGAATGAGAAGAGCCAAGCGATTCTTCCCTTTATGATCGATTCTATTCCTATTGATCGATTATTCTCTTTGAGATCGATTCTTATTCTTGTGATCGATTCTTCTTGATCTTGGATCAATGCCTCTTTGATTGATTCTTGTGATCGTCTCATCTATTGATTAATGCTTCTATGATGGATTCTTCTTTGATCGCTTATTCTTCTTGCAAATAGATGCTTCGAGATCGATGTTTCAGTGAGCTTCAACACTTTGACAGTTTGCTTCAGATGCCCGCTTCTTCATATGGCCATTCGTAGTGAGACCATGACAGATTGGGAGTGGATTGTGCCTGTGCATTGATGATGTGAACAGATGTTCACCGTGGATTGTTTTATCCCCTTCTTCATTCACATCTTCAAATGGCCCATGGTTGGTGTGAGGTATATGATTTATTCATATATTTCTTCTTTTACATTATGTTGCAGATCCTTGATTGATATTGATGCAGGATCTTCTTTATTTCTTGTTGTCATGATTCCTTGCTTCATGTTATGCAGAATCTTTCATATGATGTACTTGCTACCATAACTCTTCATGTTATGCTTTGAGATCCCTTACTGTATGTTGTTGGGATACTCTTGTTTATTACATGTCGTCATGCATGTGTTGCTTTGACATCCCTTTTGTGCCATGTTTGTGGGATGCGCACCATGCTTGTTTTTGTGTCATACTAATAGGAGTCTTTTGATTGAGAGTTCTAGCTGTGGAACATCTCTTAGAGCCACTCCTGCATGAGGGTGATTTTCCTTGTATGATCGAGACATCATATCTGTGTAAATCATCTTTATTGACAACACATAATGCAGTAGCCTACACCACCTTGATTGGGGGCCAGAGACGTAGTCCCTCCCGGACGAACTCCGTTAACAACAACTTTTGTTTTCATGTGCTAATGATTGTTATGTTCCTCTTATTTATAGTCTGCAGCTGTATTTGTTAATGTTATTTTAAAATGAAATTTTAACGCATCACAAAAGTAAATGGTCTTGGAAAGGTCCTTCTTCACACCTGGACCTGGATCAAGTTGTATTGGAGCAGGTATTTATGTTGATGTGAATTACAGTGTGAACAATGGAACGTGCAATGACAAAGGATGAAAGAGCGATGTACGAGACCGTGCTTAACATTTCCAAGAAAGTGGAAATTGTGTATGAAACTCTACAGAAAGAAATAGAGGAAAAGGAGCACTTACAACTTCATTTGAAAGCCACAAAAAAGGCCATGGAGGAACTAAAGAAAAACAAATATAATCTTCAAATAGAGAATGATGAATTGAAGATGCGTTTACATGAAGAGAAGGAGGAGAAGCAGAGTTTGCTACTATAGCTGCAAGCAAAGGACGAGGCCTTGGAAAAGCTGCAGCATAACCCATGTGAGGTAAAAAGTAGTTCTCCATCTTCATGTATGTTTCCTAATGATAATTTAGTTGTGTTTGAAAATCATACCATAGGAATTGGCTCCAAATTGCTGAAGAAAATGGGATATGAAGGGAAAGTCTTGAGTGTTAATAGCCAAGGCATTTTCAATCCCATCCAAGTAGAGGAATTACCTCGTCAGGCAGGAATTGGGTATGTCAGGAAAGGAGAGTGCTCATATGTGTTAGATTTGTCAGAGACTTCATCAAGGAAAGAGAATGATGGGAGAACATCCCCATCATCCCATGGCAGTTTCCATTGCAGGGAGATAGTTGAGGCAAGCTCTCATCACCATACTGACATCACAAACAACAAAGGAAGGTAGAACCATTCTTGATCTTCAAATGTTCATTTTGATCATGTTGTTAATAATGAACAAATATTAAGGCATCGAGAAACATGTACTTTTTGTGGTTTACCTAACCATACCTATTCTAAGTGTTGGAAGAGGATGGCATCACTCAAAAAGATGAGGTGTGAAAAACCTCACAACAATAGGTTAAGAAGATATGGAGGAAGAAAACATACTGCAGTCATTACGAAAAACATGTCCATGAGAGAGCCATTTGCTAGAAACTCCATCCAGAACAACACCTTAAGGACAAAGCGTTGGTGCTTGAATCAGGTGAAGCAATTGCATAACAAGAAAAACCACCTAAAGGAGGTGATCCATTCACATTGATAAGTGAGAAGTGGTTTCTTGACATGTTTTCATTTCATGGTCAGTCTTTTATAAATCATTTGTTGCATTTTAAAATGTAAAAGTGATGTTGTGTTTCCATCACATAGTCAACAACAATGATGTCTGCTCATGTTTTGAGTCATATTTTGATTTGCATGTTAAAACTCTGAAAGTGATGTTATGTTTCCATCACTTTTCCACACAATAGTGTTTGCCCTTATGTATGTAAATCGTGTGTTGCAGTGATGATGCTATGTTTTCCGTCACTTTTTGAAGCAACCATGATAGGTTGGCCTTGATGTCATATCTGGAGTATTACGTCCATCTTATTGTAAACTTGACGAATGAGTATGAGTTATAAACTCATGGAGCGTATGGGAAATTTGGGTCTTTAGTTCGGTCATGTCATTCAAAGCATGTAATTTGCAAAACAGTGTACTATAGGTTGCAGAAGTAGCACGTGTCCGCCCGTCATTGAAGGCTCCAAAGAACAAAGGTGAAGGAGATGGAAGCGAGACATTTTCAAGACATTTGTGATGCAAACAGGGTATAGAGAAGGATGAAGATTACTTTTTATTCTTTTTGAGGACCAAAAGCTCCTCAGTGGGGGGGATTGATCTAGGTGGATCTTTAGACAGCATAGCATGGAAACACTCGAAAATCAAAGTGATCAGAATGATGTCAAACTAGGACCAGATCGAAGATCTCATCTTCTTGATCATGGAGGTGTGAACGGTTCGTCAATCTCAGTCCAGATGATGAAATTATTACAAAAATAAGGGGGCTTTGTTCCTTAAGAAAATGAGGCATTTTCTCATAAAAATGGGTTTTTGGCCTTAAAGGAAAATCACAATCAAAATTGTGCCAAGGGCAGACTTAAGGCAGGCGTTTGGAACCCCTGATTAGCGATCTCCGATATTGAAGTCGGGGGCAGGAAATCAATGATATTAGAGGCATAAGACATGAGATCAGCGATAATATCGGCGATCGGCATCGGCAATCGGTATCGGCGATTGGCATCAGCATATGCCAATGTATTGGTGAAGGACCTTGAGCTGTAGTGATAGCGATATACCAACGCAATCTCAGCCATTGGATCCAGAAACCAATCAATGACCAAGATCTAATTAGCGACATCAGCAATTGGCGATCAGTGCCTTGTGATCCCAACTTGTGATATATCTCGAACCCGATAAATTTATAAGTCCAATTTCATAAATTTTGAAATCCGAACTTTTGGATTTTTCACTGTTTTCCAGTCTTTTCCATATTTTTTCCTAATTGTTTTAAAATGATAAAAAGGCCTAATTTTAGAGGTTTGTTTCACACCGATTCTTCTATGCAAACAGCTTCCATTCTAAGCCAACAGATGTCTGATTTAGATGCAACCTTCTCCCAAAATGTGTTATAAAACACGAGGGATGCAGAGAGCCGAGGGAGAAAAAGGTTGGAGGTGGTGTGCAGAGGAAGAAAAGGCCAGAGAGAGCCTGTGCTACAGAGAGTCTACATACCAGAGGGAGAGAGAGAGCTCGAGAGCCTGAGCTAAGTGCCAAAATCACCTCAATGAGGAGGCCACACCGATGGAGAGCTGTAGCATGAGAGTATCAGATAGCTAGAGGTAGTTAGATGGTGTCCTGTTCACTTAGAGAAGATGGAGAGTTTGCTAGCCAAAGCGCTGCAGGGCCTGAGTGCCATAGAGTGTGATTGAAGCAGTGCGAGAAGGCAGCCAAGAACCAGAAGGTCAAGCAGGGCCGCAGAGCTACAAGAATGTAGCCAGAGCACTGCAAAACACCAGATAGCCTAAGAGCTACAGAATGAGAAGACCCGAGCGATTCTTCTCTTTATAATCGGTTCTGTTCTAGTTGATTGATTATTCTCTTTGAGATCAATTCTTCTTCTTGTGATTGATTCTTCTTGATCTTGGATCAATGCCTCTTTGATTGATTCTTGTGATCGTCTCATCTGTTGATTAATGCTTCTTTGATGGATTCTTCTTTGATCGCTTATTCTTCTTGTAAATAGATGTTTTGAGATCAATGTTTTAGCAAGCTTCACCAATTTGACACTTTTCTTTAGATGCCCACTTCTTCACATGGCCATTCGTAGTGAGACCAAGATAGATTGGGAGCAAATTGTGCCTACGCATTGATGATGTGAACAGATTTTCACCATGGACTGTTTTATCCACTTCTTCATTCACATCTTTAGATGGCCCGTGGTTGGTGTGAGGTATATGATTTATTCGTATATTTCTTCTTTTACATTATGTTGCATATCCTTGATTGATATTGATGCAGGATATTCTTTATTTCTTGTTGTCATGATTCCTTGCTTCATGTTATGTGGAATCTTTCATATGATGTACTTGTTGTCATAACTCTTCATGTTATGCTTTGAGATCCCTTATTGTATGTTGTTGGGATACTCTTTTTTATTACATTTCATCATGCATGTGTTTCTTTAACATCCCTTTTGTGCCATGTTAGTGGGTTGCGCACCATTCTTGTTTTTGTGTCATACCGATAGGAGTCTTTTGATTGAGAGTTCTAGCTGTAGAACATCTCTTAGAGAACTCCTTCCTGAGGGCGATTTTCCTTGTATGATCGAGACATCATCTTTATTGACAACATATAATGCAGCGGCCTACACCACCTTGTCTGGGGACCAAAGAAGTAATCCCTCCCGAATGAACTCCATTAACAATGACTTTTGTTTTCATGTGTTAATGATTGTTATGTTCCTCTTCTTTATAGTCTGCAATTGTATTTGTTAATGTTCTTTTAAAATGCAATTTTAACACATCACGAAAGTAAAAGGTCTTGGAAAGGTCCTTCTTCACACTCGAACCTGGATCAAGGGGGCCTAACCCAGGTTAAAAATTTTTGAGCCAAACAAATCCCTACACCACTGGCCCTTTCAGCATTAGCTCATGGAGCACGAACTAAAGTCTCACCCGAAGCAATATCAGGGGATGCTAGAACCAAGTTTCTGCACCCTTGAGATGTCTGTGATGTCGATTTATTCCAACTATGCATGCCTTCGTGCAGGTTTCTTCACACACTATTCTAACCTTCAGTATCTTTGTGATCTGTTATAATCGGCCTTCACACAGCCCTACCCAAGGGCTAAGATGCTTTTGCACTGCTATGGCAGCGAACTGCACTATTTCTCCAAAATACACCATGTATCTTACTTATTAACAGGTCTTGATTATCTTCGCGTAAACAAATATTCTTACTTGCATTCACTTAACAATAGCAATTATATGTATTCATGCATCATATAAAAAATAGAAGTGCAATTCATACCCAATATATTTGATGCAAAAATAGGAAATAAATACACAGAAATGATATGAAACTTCTCTTTATTAATACTTCCAACTATTACAAACTCGACTCGCCCTCTACACTTAGCTGCATGGGTCCGCGCACTCAGTTGTGGGCTACTAGGCCTCTACACACTCAGCTGCAGACCCTTCTCCTACTCTACGACCCAAAAATAGACTTTACTCCACAGATATGACTCAATCCTTCATCATTGCTTCTTCGACTATGGTTATCCCTTAACTACTTAGAGCCTCGGGTAGATCTCTACAGAAAACATTACAATAACAAACTTAAGTGCGGACAACCCAATGGCTCTTTAAAAAACTACGCACTCCATGCCCACAAAATGCAGAGTCTTTACATCGGAATACAATCTTTGACCAAAATCTTGGCTCTAAGCCCCAAAACTTTCCTTGGGGGATCCCACGCCCAACAAGTCACCTTAAAACCTTAGGATTTTGGGAATGAGGTGGTTTCTTTTATTCTTTATAAACCTATCCTATGTTATTTTATTTCATATTTGATTATGTTGCTGGGACTGGCATGAAGTGTGAGAGCTTAACTTCATTATATCCTAGCACGTAACACCAAGCAGGTGTTGGTGGAACCATGCCCTAGCAGAATCATGCCGCATGAATAGGCATCATCTATCAACCATAAACCACAGAGGGTAAGTTTGAGGAGAAGGTGGGAGTCCATACATTTGGCCTCACATTGGTTGATCATGAATAAGAGATTTAAATTTGAGCTTAGGGTGGAACTTGGAGTGTCATAATGTTTCCCACTCCTCACCACTTCCCACAGTGATCATTGAAAAATATAATTCATGTGAGTGAGTCGATGGAGGTCATCCAACCTTAGCGTTGGTTCCATCATGGAACCTTACTACCTCTTGTGGCCCATCACCTCCTTATCCTTATTTGATGTTCAACATCATGGGCAGTGATAACCCATAATGAAATGACATGGACCTCACTGACGAGACCCACCAAGATGACTTGTCAAAGTTTCATGGAGCCACATAGGCACCATGTGGCCAACATGTTAACATGGCCTCTTTTACTAAGCTAAATATTTAATTGAGTTTAACTTTTCATCTAGGGTTCAAATTGAGGTAAAATATGAATCCCGAGAAATCTCTCGATGATCTAAACGCAACAATGGTATCATAAGTTAATTTTGCATATGTGAAAAAATGATGGTCTTTCCTAACCTCATCTTCATAACAGACCATGGGGATCAAGTTAAACAAAAAATAACACCTTCCTCATCTCAAGAATCCTTAAGGAGGTGGAAGGGAGGTGGTTACACAATTATCATAGCGTTAGTTCAAACACTATACCTAGAGGGATAGAAATACACTATATTAAAATATGGGAGCTATGATACAGAGTGGACTCAAAGTGCTTAGGCTTAGCACTTGAATTGGATAGGTCTTGAAATAAAAAAATTATAAGCCCCATCATAGAGTGATGATGAATTGAAATTTCAACACTAGAACTTTAGGGAATAAAGTTAGAAGATCTATTAAAGAGTTAAATAATGGATCATAATGGAGCCATGGATTCAAAAATGGACCCAAAGAGGCTTACACACATAAGCTCAAATGTTTGACTAGATGTTTTAATTACTACATATATACATTTGTATTAATTATGCACTTAGAGCTAATACGACTATTGGTTTGATAGGTTGATGACATGTTATTTTGATTTCTAACTTGCATGCTAACATGGGATTTGAATTTTTAGCTAGTTTCAGATCATCGTGCCTATTGGAGATATTCCAAGGGGATGAGTAGATTTAGTTGATTTTTTTTTTATTTGGATAATAGTCATGTGTGTGAAAAAACATAGAGAGGGAGAGAGAGACAATAAGACTACAATTTACTGCTAGGGAATGATGAAATGAGTAGCATAATGGTAAAATAAAACATGCCTAGATCCTATCATCATTAGGAAGAGGACTCTGTGGGCAAGAGTTCAGAGAAAATTTCCCCTAACTAGATGGAGACCCTCACTAGTTTGAGAGATGAATTTAGAAGTTGTAAAGCAAACAATGAGAAGATTATTCGAGCACAACACAGATAGGAAGAGGTGAATGCAGTGATCTAGCAAATTCTATCATATCTACAAAGACAAAATCAACATCAGGTTGGTGCCAACTATCGAGGTAGGCATAAATCCAAGCAAAGTCCCTTGGAAATCTAGAAGCAAGGAATAGAATCCAATAGAGAAAAAGGCAGTACGTCGAGAAATAAGTGTAATCGAAAAGGATTCGCCCTATATGTGGTCCAAGTGAATAGATAGCCAAACAATGGTGAGGCTATAATGGAAGATCACCTAATATTAAATCAATTTAGTGACATGTTTCCAGAGGTGTTGTCGTTGTGACAAACACCCTCCAAAATTTTTCCTACACATGAATTTTGGAGCCTATTGAGGATCTTGAGATTTCTCATTCCTTGGTCACTTCATTTCTAGTTAATGCTTTACTAAGAAATCATGTCTTATTCTCAGATTCTCAATGTCATATTCACTTTCTCATATATGCTTAGTCCATGATGAATTCATAAATGCACTTCCTTTCTATGCAAGCTTAGATAGGCTTTGTGAAACTTCTGAAACTATGGCTTGCACAATCTATAGGATCTATGCTTATGAAATTTTCAGGAAAGTAAATTGCACAACCTATGTTGACAGTTAGTGCACAATATCATCTAATGACCTCTCTCACTTTTGGTTGTAATTTTCTCATCATTCTAGTGATTTTTTCTTGATTACCACTTTTGTGCACCTTTTCTTTCATAAGTGTCGCTTTCACTTTTACCACTGACTTTTTTGCTTCCTTTCACTTTAACAAGTGTCTTTTTCACTTTATCTTATCTTTGGTATTTGTCCCTTTCACTTTCTTTAGCTTTTGCAAGTGTCATTTTCATTTTTTCTTAGTGTCACAAGTGTAGCTTTAAACTATTTCCACTCTAGTATGTGTCACAATTGTGCACATCACTAGAGGAATATATAGTGCCCTATTCCACATTATATGATCCTATATATCATAACAATATGTTCTAGACAAATTCCTATAGCTTAGTGCTCTTTCTGGTCATAGTCGATAGTTTTGTCGCAACTTGTATTCTAAGTGTCACATGGTGGCGTTTCAATTGTCGCAGATAGAAATAAGTGTCTCTTTGATATCATTCCAAGGTGTGATTTCTGATTTTGAATCTTGTGCATTCCTTTGGCTTGTATTGATGGATTTCATGTGTGTGATCCATCATGCTTGAGTCTCGTTCAGATCCTTTTCTTTCTTTTACTCTACTAGTCCCACACTTAGCCATTATGGAGCTCTTCTTGGTCCTCTTATCAGGTGCAAGTTATGAAAGAAATAATCACTCACTTGGTGATGAAAAATTCCTACCATGAGCCTCGTTGATCAAACCTTTACCTCCCATACTTGTGCACTGAGCCTTTCTCAAGGTCAGCTCCTATTATTGTGCACTGAGAACCTTCAAAGCATGGTCACTAACCCTTGTTGTTTGTAAAAACTTACTACATTGAGCCTTCATCAGTTATTGCTTGTATAGTGCACGGTGAACTTCTAATTGATAGTAAGGACCTCCTTTATCCCCTCGTAATATAAAAATGCATAATACATAGGTTCCCTTTCCTTCACAGTGTAGTGGGAACCTTCTTAGAAAAATGACTTTACTTTCCACTTTTTTCCTTGGTCAATTATGCAATATTCCCTTCTAGTGAGCCTCCTTCTTTGCATTACACAGTTCAAGTGGACATTCAATCAATTTCTAGCCCACTACATCCCTCAACTACACAAGCATAACAGTCTTCCCATTAAGCACTGGGCATTGCACAATTACAGTGCCTGGTCCTCCCTCCTCTGTTGACTAGAACCTCTCACTACAAATTCAACTTGTCCTACTTGGCCTCTTCTAGGCATTGCATAGTTATAGTGAAAAGTGAGTCCCTCTCTTAGTCACTATGAAGCTCAACTACACTATCACTGCCTCCCTCTCCCTTGATCCCTGTGCGTTGTGTAGTTTCAGTTAGCAAGCTCATCAACCTTATCTCATGCAATTGCTCACTACGTTGGACCTTGAAGAGCCCTTCGCTATAATGCATTGTGCATTTTTATGAATAATGATTTCTTCCCTAAGCCACTTCTGAGCTCAATTGCATGATTCCCAACAATCCTCTCTCTTAGCTCTTACTCATTCCCATCATGATCAACTTCCTCCATGTGCAAAGTAGGGGTAACAAATAATTTAGGAGCTAAATGATCAGATGTTTCACAAGGAATTAGGGACATGGTTCCTTGGGGTTTAACTGGGAATTAAAAGAAAAGGAGGAGAAAGGAAAGAGGTAAATGTGAACAACATTCTTGCAATGGTTTCTTTCTTAGGATAAATAGGGAGAACGATGTATTCTCCAAGTGAAATAGTTTTATTTGCAAGAGATCAAATTTTTCTATCAATAATCAAGTAGAGGGTTTTCCTAGTTGGGTTCCCTAGAAAAATATTGTGTTTTTATATTGTTTCACTGTGATTTATTTATCTTCCTATTCTAATGCAAATTTGGTAGAGAAATTTTGTGTCTATATGAAAAGAAACTTGTTTTTCAGATTTTTCATATTAGCATATCAAAATTTTGTGGGTTTTATACATAGTATCAGAGAAAAGAATAGAATAATGACTAGCACAAGTTGAGAGAAACATATCATATGAGAAGAACTTCTGAAGCAACCTAAGAATAGTAAGTATGTGGATTGTTAATGGATGATTTTCAAGCCCTAGACCATTCAAAGAGTTGATTGTGTGTGGGAATTTTTGGAGGCTCTGAGGAGAGTGATAATAGGATTAATGTGTCATAGTGATAGGGAAGATTCTTGTGCCCTAGGAGAAGAATTTTGGAGTAGCCAAAATATTGACAAGAGGGAAGTCCTTGAAGTCCTCTTGTATGGTGATCATTGAAGGATTAATGAGTTATTAGGAGGAAAATTTGTGGATCCATAGTTCAGTGGGTTGCAAATGGAAAAACCACTGATAAGAGGGAAGATATAAAAGACCTAATGAGCATACTTCTTAGTGGAGCTAGAGGACTGCTAGTAGGAAGATCAGTGAGCCAGAGTTTAGTGACAAGAAAGGATTTTGATCATTGATAGTGGAAGATTGCGGACTTGAAAAGCATGGTGCGAAAGAATAGGTATTCAAGTAGGTTCTACAAAAGAAAGAAGGGAAGTATTCTAGTTTAGAGGGAGCAGTTGCAGTAGTGGAGAACTCGGTAGAGTTGAAAACAGATCCAAGTGGACGGGGTTCTTCCATCAACACCTTCGTCTCTAAGAGGGACTATTGAAAATAGTAGCTAGAAAGTGATTCCTTGATATCTGCCTTAATTCAAGGACTCAATTCTAAGTTCCTTATTATGCATAACTTTAGTTCCTAAAGTTTAGGTGTCCCTAGAAATTAGGATGAGTTAGGTTGTAGTTAATTGATTTGTTGAAGTGGAAGGTTGGGTTATTATTCTTCTAGTGCGAGTTAATTGAGGAAAAACAATGTGTGTTTTAGTCTCAAGTACTTGATTTTAGATAGGACGAGTTGCATGAGAAGTTAAATCATGATAACTCAATCAATCACAAAATAAAACTCCTTAATTATAAACTCACTAATTTTAACCATTCAAATTGCCTTTAGAAGGAGGAACAAAGGCACAATTGTATCCATTCTTATATGCACCAATTTTGTGTGTAATATTGTAAGTGAGTGTGACAAGAAGGAGGCTTGTGTAATTTTGTAGAAGGAATTTTTTCTTTGGCTCATGCACTAAAATTTAGGAGCTAAATTATTAGCTCTTGCATAAGGAATTAGGACTTGGTTTCCTGGGTTTGAACTAGGAATTCGAAGCAAAGGAGGAGCAAGGGAAGAGGGCAGCATGATCAACATTCATGGAAGGGTTTCATGCTTAGGATAAGCAGTGAGAAGGGTGCATTATCTAAGTGAAATAGTTGTATATGTAAGAGATCAATTTATTAGTTTCTATCAATAATCAAGTGTTGGGCATGGAATCCCCCCACGGCATGTTTTGGGGCTCCAAGCCCAAGTTTTTACTTGATATGGTTGTAAAGCTCCACAAATTGCGGGTGTGAAATCTATGTTGGAGTCATAGGGTTGTCTGCCCTAAGTTTTGAATGTAATGTCGGCCTACCTATGGTCTCCAGACCATGGGATTGTATAAATAGAGCGAGGCTCTAAGTTGTAAAGAGATCAGATAGAGGATGGGCATGAAAGGTCTTAGAGATTGAGTCAAAGTGCGAAGTGTGTCTTGCATTGTAGAGTAGGAAAAGGCTCTGCAGTTATGTGCGCAGAGGCCTAGTAGAGCCGTAGCTAAGTGTGCGAACCCCTGCAGTTGAGTGTGCAGGGTGGAGTCGAGTCTGTAATCAAAGAGGAGAATAATAAAAGAGGTTTATTCCAAATTCTATGTATCTGTTCTTAATTTATTACATGTTTGATATCAATTGCTAAGGTACTATTTATTTACTGCGTGCACTTGTATAAATGATCTATATTGCTAAGTATACTTTATGCAGGCAAGTAAACTAAGTTAATCAACTAATATCAGATTACTAGTAAGGAATTGGGTAATAACATTGTTTAGACCTCGAGTAGGGTTGCACGAAGGCAACATCTGAAGTTGCGAGGTATGGGTAGGTTCGCGTAGCGACGTGCGCGTAGGGTCGAATCGCGAACCACTTGAACCCATCAGACATCTCTAGGGTGTGGAAGCCTGGTTCTACCGCCCTCCCATACTATTTCGGGTGAGACCTTAGTCCGCACTCCGTAGACTGTTGCCGAAAGGGCCAATAGTACCGGTATTTGTTAGGGCCTGACCTAGGTTCGGATGTGATTTAGGCAAACAAATCCCAGTACTACTGACCCTTTCAACAACATTCCACAGAGCACAGACTAAGGTCTCACCCGAAGTAGTATGGGAGGGTGCTAGAACTAGGTTTCCATACCCTAGAGATGTTTGATGAGTTCAAGTGGTTCGCAGTTCGACCCTGCATACACGTTGCTACATGCACTTACCCGTTCCTCGCAGCCTAAGGTGTTGCCTTTGCGAAGCCTAACTTGGGGGCCAAACAATGTTATTACCAAGTCCTTACTAGTAATATGATATTAGTTGATTAAGTTAGTTTACTTGCATGCATAAAGTAAAATTAGCAATATAGATCATTTATACAAGTGCACGCAGTAAATAAACAGTACCTTAGCAATTGATATCAAACATGTAATAACTTAAGAATAGATACACAGAATTTGGAATATACCTCTTTTATTATTCTCCTCTCTAGTTACAGACTCGACTCCGCCTTGCGCACCTGACTGCAGGGGTCTGCACACTTAGCTGCAGACTCTCCTAGGCCTCTGTGCACTCTGCTGTAGAGCCTTTTCCTACTCTACGACCCAAGACACACTTCACACTTTGACTCAATCACTAAGACCTTTCATGCCCATCCTCTATCTGATCTCTTTAAAACTTAGAGCCTCTCTCTCTTTATACAATCCCATGGTCTGCGGACCATGGGTACGCCAACATTACATTCAAAACCTAGGGTGGACAACCCTATGACTCTGTTGTGGCCAGCAACAACCCCCCCTTTTTTCATTTAAGTATTTGTCCAAAATGCTAAATGAATAGGGGTCCCCTAGTTTAATTTTGAGAAAAATCAAATTTTCCTTCTTCAAAATAAAGATACCATCGTAGGCTTAAAACGGTCTTTCGAATATTTTAACCTAAGTCTACGATAAGGTAAATGTATTTAAGAAATTGCATTAATGTGCAAGGCCCCCCAACGTTAAGCCTAACGTCGAGTCGTAGTAAGTAATGTTCATAAGGAAAAACCTCAAAATCTGTCGATCTGCGATAACACCGATCGCAAGATCGCACATCGCAGAAATGAAATGGCAATACTTAACAAACATCAAACTCCTGCGACCCGTGATGTTGCAACCTGTGATATTGCGATCGCCGCGATGACACAGTCTGCGATCTGGTGATTTGCGATAAGCGTGCCTTGCGATGTCACGATCTTCGATGTAACATAAAGCAAATCATGAATCATTTAATCGCGAATCCTTCGAGCACACCATTCAAAGAAAGGCCACTTACCATAATCTGACCCCAAATCATGCGCTTTTAATGATAGTAAGTGGATTAGTTGTCAGTTATTTAATGAAATAAAGACACATGCTTTGCTAAAGAATTGTTTCACGTAAGGTGGCATATTTAGTATATCTGTTGCAATTAAAACTCTCCCATCACCTTTCTCAATCAGTCATTTCCACCTCGCTCGTAATCTGCAGGAACTAGGAGATAAGAAGATTCAAAAGCCGAACGCAGGAGCAAATGGGAAAGAAGAATAAAGCCCAAGGCTTCGAGACGAAGGAAAAGGCAAAGGAGATGGCACCCTTGTACACAGACACTGCATGCAACAGGGACGTAGGAATTTCGACCTGGGAAGGCATGTATAGGCTGCTGGAGGAGGAAAATCCCAGAGTAATGAAGGTCGATAGCGCCGTGGGATCTCAAAACTCTTCCGAGGCATCCTTAGAAGAGTTGGCTTGTTCATTTCTTCATCCAATAGTAGCTAGACCCAACCGCATACTGATATGATCAAATGGATACTTGACAGTGCAGAGTTACAAGGCAGACAATTCAAGGATCCAGGGCATGGGCTCATAGGATCATTCACCGCGCAAGACTTAAATCTTATGTATCATCTTCCTCAGCCTTAGATGACCTAGAACATGCAATTTGTAAAGAAATTTGCAGGAGAGAACCCAAACCTGGCAGAAACCACTAAAGAATGGACCAGAAGAGAGGAGCCGCTAAAAAGGGACAAAAATGGTATGTACAACACTGGTTCTCTCACCTCTCCATATTGTTTTGCTGCGGCCATGTTGTGCAGGCTGTTTGGGATGCCAGACATAAATAAATTTTCGTCTGAATGGCTACCACTCATAGACGCTGCCACAAATGCCGATCTCGTGGATTGGGCCAAAATATTTTCTGATAATTTATACATTGCTGTCATGAATTACCGTTCTAAGAGATCCTTGTCACAAAGGGTCTATCCTCCTTTTTATCTGTCTTCTTACATTATGGATTCTATTTGCTATGTATCTAAATTTCCAACTATGGGTTGGAAATGGACTACCCAGGACCCGTCACCTATTCATGTTTATCACAAAGTATTATGGGATTCACATTTTTCCCCTCACTTCTATCAGATTTGCCACGGGCTCATCTTACCCCTATATAGGATGATGTATGGTGAAGAACGCCCGAGGTGCTCACCCGAAGCGCAAATAGACATCATCCGCGTCGCAAGATGGTTCGGGGAAGAATGGTTCACTTATATTAGAGTTTTTTTTAGCACTGTACCTCCACATGTCCTACCTCTGTATGTCCCCGACAAGATTTTGGCTAGTGAAATTGCCTGTCAGACTTGCTCAAAAGGCGACCTAACCAAAGAGCTAAAAGACAAGAAAAAGGCCATATGGCCTCAGTTTCCTGTAACTTGTGGGGGCCTTCTCATTATTCGATGTAGGACATGCTTTTGCCGAAGTAGGGAATGTGACGTCCCTACAATTATTTAAATTCCCTGCTCGACCTTTTGACCTAAATAATGTTGCCCATGATTTCACTATAAGTGTCAGAATAAAAGTGTTCGTCGGAAAGAAAGATTTATTTGATGACTTGTTTCAAAATAAAAGTTCATTCCAGGAAGTTTTGCGAGAAGCTAAGTCGAGGTTATCCCCAGATGACCTCGAAATATTTTTGTTATTTAGAGAAAGAAGGCTAGACAGTGTTCCTCTAGAAAAGTTGCGCCTGCTTGCCAGAGAGCCTACTCCAAGTATCAGCCTCAGCGAAAACTCCAGTACTTCCAAATCCAAATCTAACGCTGCCCAAGGAACACCTGAACGTTCTAAAAAGTCTGCAAGCGACCAAGGAAAAGGCGAAGAAACAACCAAGGATACTGCTCAGTCAAGTGCAATGTTGCAATTGCAAGTTATCGCCTCCCCACCAAGAGATGTCCCTCCTCCCGTAATTAAATCGTCACTCGTCACGATAGAGCTCGATAAAGAGTGGGAAAACTTCAACGAGCTAATCAGCCTTGAAGGGCAAGTCCCAAGAACGCCTGTGAGCGATGCATAGGTAGCACAAGAAATGGTTTCAACCATGGTCGGTAGTGTCTCAAAAACATAGCACAGTCATATCGCTCCGCCTTCTGAGCTTCTACTTAGTGTAGAGGAAATTCCCCCATTGGATGTATTCTATAGTCCTCAACATAAAGCAGTGGTGAGGAGACAAAGAATGAAGAGAAAGATGGAGAATACACTGTCACAGGATGCTGAACATTTAGACGTCTTATGGAAAGACCCTAACAACAATCCAACAGAAAATCTCATGAAGTTGTCTAAAATCACAGGAGCATACGCTTTTGTGACTATCGACAAAGCGTCAAAAGTTCAGCAACTGTTGAGGGAGCAAGAAAACCAAATACAGCTACTACAACAACAGCTACAAAAAGCCAATGCCAGTAATGAAGCGTCCAAACAACTCGAGAAACTACAAGAAGATTTTCAGCAAATGCAGATAAGCTATCAGAAAAGCCTGGACGAAAAAGGAAAGCAGTTGCAAGCTTTACAAGAAATACACAAGGACGAGCCCAAGATTTCCGAATTCATTTCAGAGTCTACTAGCTTAAATGAGAAACTTCTGCAGCAATAGGAAGAGTTGGGACGTAAAATATCGCAGTGGAGTCACTATTGCGAGCTGAGCGGCAAACTCACCAATCAAGTGACAGACCTGCGAAGTGACTACGACCAGGTTGACAGATGAGTGACAGAGTATCTAGCTTGGCAGGATGGAGAGGAAGGGAAGAGAGCAAATGCACCCATAATAAACGAAAGCCATAAAGAATTGCTCTTTAACAAATGGGACGATCAAATCAGGCAAGCAGAACAGGCAGCAGAGGCAGCGGTGACACAGGCAAGTGTTGTTATAGACTGTGTAAATGAAAATTTACACAGAGCCAACTTAATCACAGAAACCACCCCGGGATACCTACCAAACAAGTCACGAATAGAGGCAGAATGGAAGAGAAGGCGCAGGAAAAGGGAAAAGCGATCCAGGCATTGAACAGTTGAATTGGGAGTGCTACTAGGCATACTTAGTCAAGCCACACAGTCAATGGACGACTGTGAAATACATCATAAACTCAGCAGAGAAAGTAGTGCCAGCTCTCATAGATTCTGTTTTCGCAGCCCAGCTTAGCGCAGAAGTCGGCCAACCGACTCTTCTCAAATCCATGATGAACACTTGCAGTTTTAAGGACCAAATTCAGAAGTAGCTTATTTTTAGTAGTTTGTTGTTTCCTTTTTATTTAGATTAGAAAAAAGGCGGTCATTTGAGAGCTGTATCCTTAAATTTTGTAAAAACACTATTATTAGATTTAGTAAGTAGTATTTTAGCCCTTCTCATGCATTTAGAGAAGGGTCCAGAGATTTGTCAAAAACTTATCCTCAAAACATGCACTTCTGCACCCTCAGAGGAGGTTTTGATGAATGGATGGATCGAGATTTATTTTTACTTGCATTTTGATATCTGCTACTGATGTTGCACTTTTGTACTCTTGGTAGATTTTAGAAAAAGTAGAGATAGATCGTTTTTGCTTGAAGCTTATGGGTAGAATTAGTCATAAATGGTACTTTTATCTCTTGGAAATTCCTGCTCATATTCTTTAAGTGATTTATAGTTTCAGTTGTTTATATGTTATTGCATGAATGTATGGGTTATCATTTGGCACTTTTGTACGGTGAAGTCATATTGTTTATTCCTGACATACGAATAGCTTATTATGCGATATGTTGTTCACAACTGTTTTTCCTAACTTCTTATGCAAAGTGGTTTATCTTTAATGATTTCTATTCTTATGATAGCTGAATGATCTTTATTACCAGTTATTGTTCGAAATCTCTTTAGATTGCATAATGGAAGATATACAATCCCGGGTTAGAATAGATTTGATGTGTTATTTCTCACTAGATTACAATAGCATAGAGTAAGTATTATGATTTCATGTTTTCATGTCTCTTTATGCTATATGCCATCCTCTTTGTTGGGGTTCTCAACCCAGGACCCTAGGGTGATTCTACCCATAACTTTGTTTGACTTCACTTGATCAAGTCGTTTCTGGATCGGTTGGAGTGAGTGTGTGTGTGTCAATAACCTGAACACTCTGAGCATCGTTTTCAGCTGTGTGCTAGTTTCCAATAGTTTATTTTGGCAGTTTGGTATCACTTTTTAGCATTTATCTTCTGTTTGCAGGTCTGGGAAGTTGTCACAAGAACTTGAAGCCCGAAAAGGCCTTAATATTTTGATGTGCTGCTACCATTTTTTCAAAAGGTAATAAGTCATGAGTCATTCATGAATAAGTTTTGTGTCAGGTCAAAGAGTTAATAAATCCCAATGGTCAAGCACATGGTTTACGGTGTTCTTGGCACCTCATAGGAAGGATTCCATCCCCATTGGAGCCAATGTTAGAGTCCTATATCATAGTAATCAAAGTCAATTTGGTCTTTCTATGTATTTTTGTAAATTTATAAAATTTAGCCATGATATTATAAAATATCAAAGTCTAGAGTGCTATTTTAGAATAAAGGGTCTAAGTCTAAGTCTGAATATTCAATAAAATTCATGGTGTCAAACACTTGAAGGGGTCTAATTTTAGAAAAGTCTAGGTTTTTGTGTCATACAAGTCATGAATAAAGCAATTAGTGGGGTTAGTTTTCCATCATTTGATGAGTAAGTGTTGTCTTTTCATGGGTTAGTGGATGCGTTAATGGAGAAGTTAGGTTTCATGAGCCAATAGTTGTCAATTTTCAAGATCATACCATTACCATCACAAGAGGTGCTACATTTTTCTAAATGTACTAGGCTTTTAAAAAGTGGGTCATCATTGCAACTCAAGGAAAGCTATAGACTGTGTGGAGAATTAAATAGGCACATTTCAACTTTCAAAAATATACCAAGTTTATTTTGCATCCTCCTCAAACACTCCATACATCAACAAGGGAGACATTGCACTTTGTCTGCAGGGGTCGTTGCGTTTCTGGACAGTCATTGCACTTCTCCAACATGAGGGTCTTCTTCATCATCATGACAGTGTGCAAGTTCCAATCTTCCTATTCTGATTTTTTTCATGATGTATGAAGGCTGACTCATTCTTTGAAACCAAGCAGAGGACTTATATTATCCTATAACCATCAAAACTTGCAACTCGTTGTGCTTTTGCTGCAAGAATAAAATTTGTGGTTTGAAGGTTTGTGTATGGCCTAGAAGTTTTCTCATGGATTTTTAACGTTGTATGAATTATTCCATTCCATCCTAGTACCCTCAGTGTGTCAAATGATGGTCAGAGATAGTATAAGTTTGGAGTGTTAGCCTTTCACATGGTCACCATATTTTAACCATATCTCTTAAAACTTGTACATGTTTTCAATGAATTTTTTATAGTAGATGCATGGGGTTCAAATGAATAAGCTCACTTAATTTCAGGTCAAAATGCTTCACGGGTTTTGAGAAATGAGTGATCATCACCTACAACCATATTTGGATTTTCTCGATATCCATGTTGTATTTGGCTCCAAATTTGTGTGGAGAAGGGTTATAATGATTTTAACTTTCTGTCAAAAAATCAGCTCAATCTGGCTTACCATTTAGGATATATTTAAAAAATACAAGTGTTCCACTTTTCTATTGCGTTTTTGTGTTTTTGTTGAATTAGGAGGTTCCATAGTGCCAGCGCTACGCTTCCACACAGTCATCCTTTTGACCGATATTTTCATGCCCAGAATTATTTTAATTTGTTTTTATGCTCATGATAAATGTTATGAGGCATCTAAGGACTCATAATCTCACTTTAGACTTAGTATTTAGTGTAAATATGCTTAAAAAGTATTTGGTCAAACGGTTCCTATTTTTTTGAAAAACAATTCTATATTCTCTGCATTAGCTAGAAACATAAATCCTATTGAGGAATTCGGCTCCTAGAGGTGGGAACTGATTTCTTTTAGTCTATTTATGTTGTAATTGTTATGAATGAAAGGGTTTCACAGGTTTGAGAAGAAACAACATTACGCATATTGTAATTTTGATTTTCTAGTGAATGAAAGACAAAGTTGTGATTTACAGGGATTCATGTGTTAGCTATTGATGCTGTTGTGCTTTCCTCATGTAGTAAATTTGTCTTATGTTATTTCCATTCCATGAATGTATGTCTTCATGTTTTTTTGAACCAAAATTTATCTCAGAATTCATTTTAAAATGGCCCGATATAGTTGGCCAAGCAATCTATGTTTTCTTCTTAAAAAAAAAATTAGAATTCATCCTATAGTTTGATGATATATATGTTTTTATCACCATTATTTTACTCACCCTCCTACATCGGCTTAATTTTTTTACACCACTAGGACTGCCTACCTTGCCCTGTAGAGGATCCTTTATCTCTTCATCCTATCAATGGAAAAAGCAATCAACTTGACATGACTCCATGCTCAATGGATCTGTCTTCTTTCCTACTAGCAAACCTATAAAATATATATCGCTCTGAGCACCTTACCTAGCTTAAGATCTAATTTACTGAAGTTTTAGACCTAGAGAGCCCTCTCTAAAGTAGGAAGGGCTATATTCCAACCTAAAATTGGCTTGTGGTTACCTCTGGATTTCCTTCCTACATGCTAAGGAAATTACAGAGTGATAACAACCCATGTAAGCATTGTCATAAAAATGATCATAATTCAAGCAGTTGCTTCAGAAATAAGCCTCGTACAAGGAAAAAGATTCACCTTGGATGGATCAGTTCTTAGCAATGGGCTTCAACAACCAAGAATATATTTCGGTCATACCATAGAATTTTCTCTCGAGTATTGACATGTATTGCAGTCGAGATTTTTTCATCTTCTCACATTGTGTCTGACAGGCGGAAATTGATGGTCATCTACTAGCTTCAAAGATAAATCAAGTGACCCTGAGCCACAACCTTAGCTTGTTGCCTAAGCCTAGATCCAAAGTCATCCATATCCAGATTTAGAGTTGTAGCCAAAGAAACCCATGAGCATGCACTTTTTTTGGTGACCTTCTTGAAACCACCGCAGATTGAGAACTCAATGGTCTCCCTTTTCAAGAATGTCAAGGAGCACTTCCACCAACAAAAGCCTTCAACTTCTATCTAGATTCAGAATGGTTCTAGAATCTAACCGGCTCACAAAAAGATAGAAAAGATATATCAACGAGTTTAAAAATCAGCCTCTTCAAGGGGGAAACCTCCTTTACATTACACAAATGAACAATTTTTGGATGATACAAATGACAAGACCTCCTTTCTATATGTAGGAGTCTAAGGGGCCAACAATAGCAAGATTGGGCTTCTATGGGGCACAATAATAACAATATGGGGACTACATGGGCACAACAATATATAAGGGGGTTGCACTAATAACAATAATGGGTTACACTAGTAGTATATGGACCTAACATGCCCATCTCCTTCCAAAAGTGTTGTCCTCAATGCTTGAGTAGTTCGAGATGCTTCTGTATAAAATTCTCGTCCTCCCATGTGAAATCTTCAGTGGGTAAGTTCTTCCACTTGATGAGATACTCTGAAATTGATCGATTTTGTAGCTGGCGAGTTCTTGTTTCCGTGACTAGCTTCCCAAGAAGTTTCACAACCAAAATCATCCAGAAACTCCCTCTAAGTAGATCAATACAAGTAGGCCTTAATTAGGGTGCGTTGTAATGCAAATCATATAGTGACAGGGTGCTATGCAGTGCACTAGGTCCCTCTTTGGCCTATGCTGGGTGAATTTGAGTGAATTTCTATTGGGGTTTGAAAGATTCCTTATCCATTGGATGCCTCTAGAAGTTTCTAAAACCTATCTACTCCTTTGAGCTCGTATTTGGATAAGGAAGGGAGTTAGGGAACATCAATCCTTTATCCCTTCCTCCATGGAACTAAATTCTATGTTTGGGAGGGCATTCATTATCACCATTTATGGCATAACTTCCTTCATTCACCTATAAAAATACCACTCATCTAAGTGATCAGGGGCTGGAAATTATTGAATTATAGGGAGATGTTGTTAGTATGAGACTTGAGTTGATTTCAAGTATTGTAATGATGTCAAAATGTATTGCTTGTTATGAGGAGAGGATGGGATTAAACTAGAGTGATGCTGAATCAAGCAATGGGTTGTGTTATTCATTTATTCTTTCATATGTATATCATGTCCTTGATTCCATGCTATGTTTAATCAATAGATCATTATCATATGCTTTGATTGGTTGTTGTCTTCTATCTATGTGTAGGTACTCTTCAAGCGGATTAAGTACAGAGAGGAGTGACAAAACTGGTCAAGGGAGATAAGGAACAAGTGAAGGCTACAGGTAGGCTTCTTTGCTTCTTATTTAATTTGTTGATCATAGGAAAAGTAGAGAACTCTTTAAGCTGTTGTTCGAGACTTAGCTACTAGTCTAGGGGTTTAAGAATTTATTGTAGACACTAAAACTTCGCAAAACAAATTGGCAACTCCATTATGGACAGATCATCCATCGTAGTAGCTTATCAACCTCTTAAGACATTTCTACATACTGTACTTGTGGTCGTTCATTGAATTTTAGTCTTTTGTCATTGAAAATTGAGCTGAAACTGTGACAAATTGTCTTCAAATTTTCTTACTGTCACCAGTGCAGTCCATTGAAGAACATAGTGCACTGCAATGCACTTCTCACATAGACCTAGTGCACTTTAGCACACAGTCTCTCACTGCTGCCTACCTGTGCTGATCCCTTGAGGGTTAGTTTCCCATCTAGGAGCTGAAGCTTTTGAGCCAATTTTCTCCTGTTTGAATGATTTTTGAATGTCAATGATGTTTTGTTTCTGAAAATAGTGTTTCATCTCCTTGCCTGGCCCTACTTAGACTAGGATTGATAAATGTTTCTTATGTATTCCCTTTATCATTTTCAATCTATAGTCGAAATTTAGTATTTTATTGATTGATCTTTAGCGAAAGCAAGTGCCGTAACATCATCTTTTCCTTCAAAAATTGAATTATCGTCAAATATTCATTCATGAAAGATTGATTGATTGATGTGTGCAAATGATTAGTCTTTTCATTGAAAGTGTCATAATTCCTCATTTATTTGAAAACGAAAGTGTCGTAAATCTTCCTTGCCTTGAAAAGAAATTGTCACAAAATCGTCCTTTTCATGAAAAGAGATTTTTGATCGATTGTGCATACTTCCTTTTTGTTCATTCACATTAATGGAAATTGAAAGGAAATACATGCATGTTGCATTGAAAAAGCTTGTGTGTGTTTATAAGGAATAGTGTACGGAATTTTAATTTAGAATGTGCTCTTTGCTCTTTGATCAAAAGAAATCTGATTGTTTTATCCCTAAATAGCTAGGATTTTCATCGTTAAATTGAATGGAAAGAATGCTTATCATGATAGTTGCATTCCTATGAATTTCAGAATACATCATGTGTTGAACTTGAAAGGAAAATTCCTAAGCAAGATCAACTCAAAATAAACACCAATTTACCTAATGGAGCATTGTCATTGACGGAAACATTTAGTTGTTCTAGGCTAGGGACGTGTTCCGGTGTTGTAAAACAAATCAGTTGTCACTAAATTGTTTGAAATACATCCCTAGTGTGATACCTCATTCCACGTACGTGAGTGTATCATAGCTCGTCCACATACCTTCGAGTATATAGGGTGGTGTTACAGTATGTAAAGTATACTGGAATGCTCTCACTATGCGGTTTTGCATTAAATATCACTTATATGGACTGGGCCTCCACGTACCTTTGGGTATATACGGGAGGACAACTGTATGTTGCTATCCATCCTTAAGTAACCGAGTCATCCGCCTTGCAAATGTGATACACTGAACATAGCATTTAGGGAGATTGCCTGCTTGTACTTCTTGGTTCGCCAGGAGGTATTCTGTAGTTCACAATTGCCTAGTAAACCTTTTTTCTAGTTACCCATTTTTATTTCTTTTTTGATAATAAAATTAATCAGCAACCATGGAAGAACATCAACCCTTATCCCATCATTCATGAATAACAGCGATCAAACTCCCTTTTCCTTCTGAAGAAACACCAATTCGGACAAAGCAGTATTGCTTAAGTGAGTCTAGTACATCAAGAACTCCTAGTTATTCATCTGAGTTACCTGAATCATCTATTTCGGTAAGTACAAAGACTCCAGTTACTCCAACTATTTTTCGTACACCTATTCCTGAAGAAGAAGTTTCACAATTACCTGAGGACATTAGCACTGATCCTAGTGAAACAGTAACTGAATTTTTTCAACCACAAGTTGATCCACAACTTAAGATTTCTCAACAAGAAAGTACCTCTGAATTTGAATCAGTTCAACTAGAAGTTAATACAGAAACAATACCAGTTCTAATAGAATTTATATCTAAACCATAATTTGTTCAGGAACCTGTCACTGAAACTGTTGTTCATTTACTGGAACATCCAGACTTCAAAGTTTAACACTCAGAAGTTATTACTTTACTAGTTACCCCTCAGACATCAGTAACTATTGAAACTTCAACTTCACCAACACCAGAAATATTTTACAGACCTGAAGGTGAAGTTCTTCCACCAGGTTTGATTGCCATAGAAGAGGAATTGGAAAAAGATTCCACACTTGGAACCCCGTTTCATTTTGGAACCGGGCTTTATCTTTACCCAAGTACTCCTGATTTCTTTGCTTCATTTGATCTTGCTTATTTTCAAGTACCCATACAATCTTTAGGAAAACTTTTGGGCCATTTATTAATGGCTAAAAAACCTTTAACATCTCAGATTGTATCGTCTAATGCAGGTGCAGTAGATTTGTCTGTTGTCACTTCTTTGATGTCTTCTACCACACCTGAGTCGCACCTGTATGGTGAATCGTCCGTCCTGATTGGTTACCAATCATTATCTTGAACCCACTCAGGGGTTGCTTTTACGTCATCGTCATCACTCATGTCCTCAACCAGAATTTTACCTGGTTCTTCTCTAATGGGAACTCAAGAGTTTGATCCTGCATATCAGTATCAGGCTGGGCAATTTGGTCAACAAAGACCTATGTATCCATTAAATACTAGATTTCCACCATATGGAGTCCAATATTCTTATTCATCCTATGCTCCTTATTCCAGGGGACTACCATATGGTAATATCCCACAGTATTCAGGTCAACCTGGAATTAGAGTTTGTCAATGGAAACCGACAATGCTAGTTCAACCAAGGCTTATGTATCCAACACAACCAATGCAAACCATGTCAACAATTCCTACTACACCTGTTGTTACTATTGTACGACAGTCACAAGTTCAAACTGTTGTATCTCAACCTATTCAAATTGATCCTTCTACCTTGCAATCACAAGTTTCAAGTCAAGAAGTTCAAATTCATCAATTTTTTGTACAACATCCACTTGTTTCTAGAGTTCAGTAACAACCTCGAGTTAGTGTACCCATATCTGGACTGACCGAGGCTTACACTGGCATAATTTTTTTACAACCTGGCCAAACTCTCATTGCTGGACAACAACAACCATTGAATCCACAATAGTTATACCAACAACAACAACAATTGATTCAACAACTGTGGTAGCCTCAATTTCAACAACCCCAATTCCAGCAGTACCAGCCTCATTTTGGACTTGTTTCATAGGCTCATCTAGTTTTGGTCAATCACAAGCTTACCAAGGTCAAGGTCAATAAGGCTTTGTAGGTTATGGACAACCACTTATTCAACCTAGTTATCAACAACCACCTTACATTGGTTTTGTTCAACAACCATACCAAGGTTACCAAATGTAGATGCTCTACACTGGTATGCAAAGACCTACTGCCCAAGAAATTCCATCATATCCAGGGTATGCTCAACCTGAATTGAATCGACAGTTTCCATTGGTAGCAAAATTAGAATTACTAAATTTAAATCGTCTCAGTAATGATCCAATCTTATATGCACCTTCGTGGCTAGTAATTCCTCATAATTTACATTCTAACATTTCGAAGTTTAATGGAAAACCTATAGAAGACAAATCAAATCATGTTATGGCCTCTCATTTTTGGCATTCATCTAACTCTTTAAATGACAATTTGGTGAGACTTTGTCTTTTCCAAAGAACACTTACTGGTCCTACTGCTAAATGGTACATTGATTTACCAAGAGCTTCGTTCAATAACTTCACCACTTTAGCCACTACTTTTTTGACCTACTTCCAGTTACCTATCAGATACGAGACTAGAACAAAACTCCTAACCAACTTTAAAAAAACTATTGCTACTCACATATCAGATCAGATTCATGAGTGGCAGCGTCATCATTGAATGGTTAAGACATATGTTCCTGATCAAATTTTAGCTGAGTGGTTCATAAAATCCTTGTTGCCATCAATCACCAAGGATGTGGCAAAAGGTGGATTCATCACAAAAGAGCAAGTCATTGCTTGTGCCCAATACATGGATTTAATTTACACATCATCCGACATGCTTTATGATGAAATTCCCAATGCACCTCGACCAACTTTCACTATTCCACCTCCTCCACAATCAAGTAAGGAATATCATGTTGGTGACGATGTGATTGGTTCTTGAAGCACACAATCAGCAGCAAGATCATCTGGTCAAACTCTTGTTGTTTCCAATTAAACTATTAATGCATCAGAAAATAATCTTGCCTCTGAGATTAATGTTGTGTCATCTAACAAAGGAAAAAAATCCAAAGCAACTAATAGGCAAGAAAAAGGGGAAAAACGAAAAGAAACAAGAAAATTCCCCTCCAGAGAAATCATTTGATTCCTCTACTGTGGAAAGAAAACTTCGTTATCCATGTCCGATATGTCATGATGAGCATTATACAAGAGATTGTCCACATCGCTCAGAGGTCTCTAAACTTTTAAAGACTTTAAACACATCGACAATGTTGACAGATCTATTTCTAACCCCAAAAACACATTTGGTTGCAATAGACCATGCTTCCACATCCCAAGTACTTATGTTATCCATTGCAAAGCCACAAAACGATGTTTTCATGTCAACAAGAAACAAAGATTATGGAAATACATGGTCATCAAATAATCAGGCCACTGATCAACCTAATCCTTCGACCTCGACTTCATCTAAAGTTGTTCCACCTATTGTACCTAAATTGACAATAAAACCACCAAAGGGAGTTGTACACAAATCGACATTCAACCCTCAGGCTTGAGCAACTCAAAACTACAACATAGCAGAAGATCTTGCTCAATCACCTTCAGCTATGTGGACCCTTGAGGTGTTGAAAATTTGTCCCTCCTAGAAATAGGCTTTACTGTCAGCAATAGGCGGAATAGATCCTACGGATTTAAATCTTGAGTCTTTAACCATGCGGTATATTCACCACAGTTACCAGCGCAATTAGTTTTCCTAATCCAAGTAAAAGCTCTCAATAAGAATGTTCACCAAACTATTATTGATGAGGAGGAATCTACTTGCATTATGTCCATGAGCTGCTGGAAAACACTTGGTTCACTGTTGTTGTCATGATCACCAACCACGTTGAAAGCTTTTGATGGAAGAACATATACTCCATGTGGGATTTTGAGTAACATGCAAGTCGAACTAGGGGGAAAAATGGTTACTGTTGAAGTTGAAGTAGTTGACGGACCCCTCCATTACAACATTTTACCAGGAAGGCCTTGGGTATATGCTATGGTGTTATGAAGCCATCTCACAAAAATATAGAAAAGATAGTTGAACGCCTTAGAATTTAGCCTCTTCAAAGGGGAAACCTCCTTTACATTACAAAAATGAACAATTCTTGGATGATACAAATGAAAAGAACTCCTTTTTATATATAGGAGTCTAAGGGGTCATAATATAATCAGAGCCAACATAAAAATAATAATGTAAGGGCACAATAATAACAATAGTGGGCTTCTATGGGGCACAATAGCAACAATATGGGCACTACATGGGTACCTCAATATAATAAAGGGGTTTTACTAATAACAATAAGGGGTTACCCTAGTAGTATAGGGTCCTAACATGCCCTTCTCCTTCAGAAAGTGTTGTCCTCGACGCTTGAGTAGTTCTTGATGCTTCTGTATAAAAATTTTGTCCTCCCATGTGGAATCTTCAGCGGGTAAGCTCTTCCACGTGACGAGATGCTCTAAAATTGATCGATTTCGTAGCTGTCAAGTTCTTGTTTCTGTGACTGCTCCAGGTTCCAATATGATTTTCCCTTCCTCTTCAGTTTTTGGCAATATTGTTTGAATTGGGATCTTTTGCAACCTTTGAATAAGTGGCCATAATTCTTCGTCCTTCTTCCATTCATCCCTTGTTTCATTTATCCAATCTAGTTAGATAATAGAAATAGCACAAAACAATGCTTCCAAATCCTCATCCTTTCTTGAGAGTGCATCTGCAACAAAATTTTGCTTCCATTTTCTATAGATGATTTCAAAGTCATAACCCAACATCTTTGTGAAACCAGCTCACAAAAAGATAGAAAATATAGATGAATATTGTAGAATTCAGCCTCCTCGAGGGGGAAACCTCCTTTACATTACACAAAAGAACAATTCTTGGATGATGTCAAAGTCATAACCCAACATATTTGTGACACATTTTTTTTGTTCTTCTAAAGATAATAATTGTTCTAAAAAGTATTTAAGATCATCATGATCCATTTCTACCTTGAAATGTCTTCCCATTCGGTAAGGTCGCCATTTCTTAAGTGCATGTAGTATTGCCAACATTTCCTTCTCATAAATAGCTTGC
>APFE031239381.1:87727-103490 GCA_000404065.3 Pinus taeda
CTCTTCTTTTGATGTTTCTTGATCCTTTTCTTCCTCCTCTTCATACTCTATGTAAAATAATTTCTTCTCAACACACTTATGACCTTTAGTGCATTTGCTATCACAATTGTAACAAAGCCCTTCTTCTCTCTTTTTTTCCAATTGTTGTGGTGTAACCCTTGTAGGTTGTGGAAGGCTAGGAGAAACAACACTTCCATATTTATATTTGTGAGGGGCAGACTTCCTTGTTTCCATAATTTTACTTTCCACTATGTAACAAAGCCCTTTTACTCTTTCCAATTGTTGTGGTGTTGCTCTAAAGAAGGTATTGCTCTTTGTATCCTCATAATGTGCTATCATTTGAACCATGAAAGTTGACCACGTAACAAGTTCTTTACGAGAACAAAGCCCTTTATAGCATTAAAAATGATCAGATTCTGAATATGAAGATGAAATACATACCTTTCATAACAGTGGTACACCATGTAGATCAAAATATTGCTTCATCTAAAGTATCCAATTTACTGGATCCTTGCCATCAAACTTCCTCATTTTGCCTTTTCTTGATTTTAGGAGCTCGATCTTGAAATGACTATAAATTTGTAATTTCGTTTCTTCCAGTTCTAAAATTGTGACCTACGGTAACCCTCTATGTCGTCTTTCCAATGCTACTAGTCTGATCGAATTCAGATTCTCCAAGAAAGAGTTATGCAAAATATCCCAAGATGACCTGATTATTAGGATCTAAAAAATGTACACAGGAAACTATAGTCCGTCCTCTTTCTGTACCTTCTTATGAAATTTCAATCCGATGTTCAGTGAGAAAGTTATGATGATTTTCCCCAGGTCACTTGCTTGGAATGTAATTCAAGAGTTTGCAAAAATACCAATTTCCTTAGATCATATCTTCGCAAATATAGTGCGAAAATCTCTAAAATTCAGACCCGAGGTTCAGTGCGATCTCATCTCAAATGGTTTTTTTTTTTGCTTCTAAAACATCGCAGAAAAAAAGTTATAGCGAAAATGCCACAATGACCTATTTGGAGCAGTGAAACCCTAGAATCCAAAGCTCTGATACCAAATGTTATGAAACCAACTCACAAAAATATAGAAAAGATAGTTGAACACCTTATAATTTAGCCTCTTCTAGGGGGAAACCTCATTTACATTACACAAATGAATAATTCTTTGATGATACAAATGGAAAGAACTCCTTTCTATATACATGAGTCTAAGGGGTCATAATATAATTAGAGCCGACATAATAGTAATAATGTAAGGGCACAATAATAACAATAGTGGGCCTCTATATGGGCACTATATGGGTACATCAATATAATAAGGGGGTTGTACTAATAACGATAAGGGGTTACCCTAGTAGTATAGGGGCTTAACATATGGTTGTTATGGTTTCCACATGCTTTCGTACTATTTCATTCTCTTTTAAGGGTGGAATCACAGTTATTGATCAGCTAGCCTTCTTTTCCAATAGTTCACAGGCCGCGAGAAGTATTTCGTTGGTACATGGACCCCCACTGTCACTTCAAAGTGTTGGAGTAGGTCTCTTTAAATATCCTTCCCTAATGGGTACTTTTACCCTCCAGTCACCATCTGATTTGGCAGAAGTGGCAAGAGTAGAAACCTGCAACATGATTTCCTCCACCTCATTTGATTTAAGGAGGATTTCCAACCAAGTTGAAGTTGATGATAAGCATGGTGTATTTCTGTTAAGCCCCATTGAGTTATCATAGCAATAAATATTCCGAGCTTGTGCGGCAAACCAAAATCTGCACTCAACTTTTGTATGGGTAGATAGGTCATTAGAATATGGTACCTCTTCAGATCCTTTTTCACGTATACATTCTATGGATGAAGGAACCATCCAATCAATGATGATAGGAGAGGAACTATGGGGTGATTATCATCATTGTTCCAATCTTCCAGATGATAATGAAGATTATTCAAACGGGTTAAAACACCCATTAATTGTTGATTTCGTGTCGAATTCTATTATAATAAAAACTTTAGATTCTAAGCGTAATTTGTCCAACATAGAGAAAACAATTTCTATAAACATTTCAACCAAGTCTTATATTGTAGAGAACTTTCATGTTGGCAAATCCTATTCTCCATTGGAACTTGATAATTACCATGCTCTGTTTCCTGAATTTAGAGATATTTTTGCATGGTCTTACGAGGAGATGGTAGGAATTGGCTTAGGTATTGTTGAACATGAGATTAAAATGTACCCTGATGTCAAACTAGTATGATAGTGGCTTCGACCTGTTCGTCCTAAGAAAGTCACTTCCATTAAAGCAGAGGTCGAAAAACCTTTATGTGTTGGTTTCATTTTTCTTATACCTCTTATCGGCTAAGTATCAAACATTGTTCAAGTGATGAAAAAAAAGGGACAATTCAAGTGTGCATCGATTATATGGATGTAAATCAAGCATGTCCAAAAGACAATTATCCTACACCCTTTATTGACTAGATTATTAATGAATGTGCTAAATGTGAAATATTTTTGTTCATGGATGGATTCTCTGGCTACAATCAAATCAAAATCCACCCATGGGACTAATCTAAAACATCTTTTATATGTTCGTGGGGCACATTCACCTACCAAAAGTTACCTCTTGGTTTGAAGAATGCAGGAGCTACATTTCAGAGGGAAATGAATTATGCCTTCCATGAAATCAATCACAATTTTCAACCTTATCTTGATGATTTACTTGCTCATTCACGAAAGCGGTATAATCACCCGCAACATTTGAGAGCAATATTTTTACGGTGTCGACACTACAAGATAAGACTCAGTCCACACAAGTCTGTGTTTTGTGTTGGCTCTGGTTGATTGCTTAGATTTGTAGTCTCAAAAGATGGAATTTTACTTGATCCAATTATGGTTCACGCAATCCTTGGTTTGCCTTCACCTTCAAATTTGTTACAATTACAGAGACTTCAAGGGAAGCAAACTTTCTGAGGAGGTTCATTCCAAACTATGTTGAGATGGCTAAATGTTTTACATGTCTATTGAAGAAAGAGGTACCCTTCCATTGGGATCAGGTTGCCTAAGATTCCTTTGATGCTCTCAAAGGTTCCCTGATTGCAACATCATTAATCTATGCCCCAAACTATCAAAAAGACTATTACATGTATCTAGTTGCTGCAGATACAACCATTGGTATGGTTTTAGTCCAAGAACAAAGTGGAATTGAATGTCATATTTATTACTTGAGTCGTAATCTCAACAATACAAAAAGTAAGTATTCCTAAGTTGAAAAGTTAGCTTTGGTAGTCGTTCAAGGTATACAAAGATTTCGTCATTATATCCTCCTTTGTAAAACTACCATTATATTGGATTGCAACCCTATGAAATACATTTCGTCATGTCAATTGCTGGGGGGGAAATATTCAAGATAGATAGTAATTTTATAGGAGTTTGATTTAGAATTCATCAACTCTAAATCAAAAAAATCGCTTGTCTTTGCTGAGTTAATTTTTGACCTTCCCTCATCCGCCAGTGATTTAACATCAGAAGCATCAATCTTGGATGAGTATCTATTTCGTATCTCGTCAAGTGATCAATGGTACGGATATATATTGATCTATCTCCAGACCCAAGATTTTTGGCCTAATACCTCTCACTCTAAACAATGATGTACTCGATACCAAGCCAAAGATTGTCTGATCATTGGTGATAAACTTTACAATCATGGTATCGATGCAATTTTACGTAGGTGCCTCACTCATGAGGACGCTAAAAAAAATTTGATTGAGTGTCATTCAGGTGCTTGTGGGGAGCTTTTATCTAGTTACACTACCCCATAGAGAATTCTCTGTGCTGGTCACTTCTGGCCAACTATATTCAAAGATTGCATTATTACTGTCAGAAGTTTCCATGCTTGCCAGATATTTGATGCAAAAACTAGGTTACTTCCTGCACCACTACATCCAATCGTTGTTGTTGGTCCATTCTCCAAATGGGGCATTGACTTTATGACATGTAACCCCACCTTAGCTGAGGGGCATGGGTATATTATAGTCGTCGTTGACTATTTTACCAAATGGGCAGAGGCGATGCCAACATTGAAGAATCGTGGTGAAATGGTTGCTTTATTTTTCTTCAACCATGTGGTTACTAGGTTTGGTGTACGGCAAACCATAGTTACAGATCATGGATCGCATTTTCTCAATCACATGATGGTTGAGTTGACTGCCAAGTTAGGACTGTCACATGATAGTTCTACTCCATACTACCCGCAAGCTAATGGACAAGTTGAGGCTATTAACAAAGTCCTAAAGCATATGTTACAAGTAATGATTAGAGTTCATAAAAGATATTGGCATTTAATCTTGTACTCGGCTCTGTGAGCATATCGAACCTTGGTGAGAAATGCGACTAGATTTACACCCTTTCAATTGGTGTATGGTTTGGAAGCAGTCTTACCAATCCAATGTGAAATCTCATCTCTCAAACTCGTGATTGACCTGCTACCCAACACTTTTGAAGAAGAAGCATGTTTCTTAGAGTTAATCCATCTGGACGAAATCCATCATGATGTTGCATTGGCTAATGAAGTGCACAAGAAACATATTAAGGTGCAATATGATAAAAATGTCAAGCCTCGTGTCTTCTCATAAGGTGACTTGGTCTTGCTTTACAACCAGGAGTCTAATAAACTTGGCGCAGGAAAGTTTGAACTGATTTGGATGGGCCCTTACATTGTTAGGTGTGTTTTGATGAAAGGTGCCTACAGGTTAGTGGACTATGATGGGATTCCATTGTCACAGCCTCAAAATAGGTTTTACCTTAAACGTTACTATCCTTAGTTAAGTGTAGTAAAATTCACTGTATATATGCTTTGATTGCATGTGTGTGTGTGTTTCTTTTAGATTTCTTATTTGGTTAAGTAATCCACTTTGCATTTGGTGCAAATGTCTAACTTTTCGGAACCATTTGTTGGTTACACTAATGGGGCTGGTCATTGTACACAAAATTTATCCTCTGTAGCATGGCCCATTTTCAGTCCAAGCGACGCATTAGTGAGTTTTAGAGGGATATGTATTGGATGATCAACGAACAACATCGCTGAGTATAGCACATTGATTGAACTCCTCTCTGATGCCATTTCACTTGGCATACGCCGAATCATGGCTAGACTCACAACTCATTGTACTACAACTTACTGGCGTTTATACCATCCAAAACCTAGCAATTCATCGCATGTTCCTTAGAGTTCGTATTTTGGAAAGGTATTTTGAGTTTATTCAATATCATCATATTTCCATAAATCTAAACACATTAACCAATTCTCTAGCACATTATGTGTTAAATAGACATGTGTGACATATGTAAAGTAAATATTTTCAGTTCACATCATCAATCGAATAGGATTGCATCACTTAACCATAATAAAACTTAGAAAGTAAAATAAGTGTTAATAGTTTTTACAAATAGTTTGTGTCCAATACAAAAATTGGTCTTCTGATCCGAAAACTCAAAATGTATGCAAAAACATCTAAGTAGACTAGTGTTTCTCATGATAACAAGTCACATCCTGTGCTATCATACGTAAGAGTCTCATCCAACAACTCAGCACACCGATAGTGTGGCATTGCAGTTGCATAGGCAATTCCTCGATCGAGACATCTAGAATGCCAAATGTAAAACCCTCTATATGATCCTGTAGCTCAGCCAATGTCTCAGCTAAGTCTAAGACTAGGAGAACTGCTCTCCAAACAAGTCTCTGTGTTGGCCCACCTACCTTTGATTGGTGTCCCACAGGTCGAATAGGTTCAACATCTACATACATTAAAATAATGTTTTGTTTAGTCTTGGAAATAATCAAAAAACACAAAAGGAAACGTAGAAACTTTAAAAATCAAAAACACTTTGGTCAAACAATTTACCTATAGCACTCCACTATACCCCAACTGGTAGTGTCAAATCCACATCACCATGGAAATCCATTCCTGAATATCGATATTTTTCAAATTCCATATCCTATCGATCGAACCATTCAAAGAATGCAGGTGTAAATGAGATCAATGACTAACTAGCATATCAAGCCGTAAGATCTACCCATCTCTACATCCATGGATCTCTAGGTCCAGGTACTCCCAGTGAAATGAGTTGTGGCTGCATAAGTGGTATTCTCTCCAGGGCAAAAGAAATCAAGGTTGACCCATAGCCAATTTTTTTTGTCTTTCCATTCTTTACCTTGGTCAATTGTTCTTTCATGGATGAAAGAACTGCCTCACACTAGTTGAACACTTTTGGCTCTAAACACTCTAATGCGTATTTCATAAATGATCTATTTTCCAAATGTAGTGTCGCACCGATAACCAGTTTGGCAAGGGTAAAGAGAATCATCCTCAACGGTAAATCACTAACATCCCTGATGTTAACCTTTCCATCTCTACTAGGTTGAGCTCCTTCCTGACAGAACTATCATATATAGTCTGTCACTGATTCAACTACTCTGGTAAATCCTGATAGTGAGATGGGGGTACCCCGCCTTGACAGTCTAGTCAGAAAGTATATATCATCAATAGTAAAAAGGATCACTTTGTCCCTGATGTGAAAGGTTTGGTCGATAGGATCCCAAGAACGAACAAGGAACTGTAAAATCTCAATTTCTTGTTGCATGCTAGATAATTAGAAATACTTGAGTAACCCACAATTCCTTAGGGCCTCAACCATACCCTGATTATTTAGGGAAATCATAGCTTGTTCTTCATCCTCTCTTTCTCTTGATCTAATCACCATTTTGATCTGATTAATGTCTGCAATGCAACCATTAGACAAATTAGGATCCATTTTTTGAAAAAATCAGTGTAAATTTGGGGGAAAACGGTTGTGTAAATTTGGATTTTGTGCCCAGTGCACCCCCCCCTCCCATTAGAGATAGTTCACTGCAATGCATACAGCCTTCCGGGTGTGTGAAATGCAACGTACCTTTCGATATTGAAAGGGTGTGCTGATCCAGAGTTTGAAAAATGAAACCCTAGGGGCCTCAAAAACTCAAAATTTTGCTTAAAACTAAAAATAAATGGAATGAAATGAAGGAGAACATATATAGCTCCTACCTCGTCTGGATGGCACAAGGAATGGTCCACTGAATCCTCCATAATCGGCTAATGAAATTTGAGGTAAAAACTGCTCCAGAGCACCAAAATCAAAGGGTAAAAGTGAAATGGTAAAAATGAATGGTAAAACTTATTTTTATGTGTATTTCTTGCACATTAATCAAGTAAACATTAGTTTTAGTCATTTTTATCCATGGAACAGGTATTTTTCATCTACTTTGGTGGTGTTTTGAGTAGGTTTAACAACTGAAATGTAGAATCTTACGTGCTCAAATATAAATTGAACATCTTTGACAACAAAGAAAACTTTTATCTCTTTTTCAAGCTTTATGAAAAATGAAAAAGGAACCCCCTTGGAGTCCTCTTTAAGATATTTTCAGACTCTCTAAATATGAAAATATTTTTGAGCACTTGTCATTTCCAGCTCATTAAAGGATTGGAAACGATATGTCTCTTGTATTATTTTATGCTTTTTCAGACTTGAGAGAATAACTTACAAAAAATAAGCTATGAAGTTTCCTTTTCGTACCTTTTCAAAGCTCTCTAGACATGAAAAGGACCAAGTTATCTTTGTCGTTAAACTCATTAAAAACATCATATGGTGACAAACGTTTCCATCTAGGCGAGACTGAATTTCACCTTCGCTAGACTCGTTAAAGCATCAAATAGTGATGGATTCGCCCGAAGGGGGAAATTATACAACAAGAATATTTTATCCTCCTCAAGCTTGATAAAAAATAAAGAGGTACTAGTCAGCAATGACCGGGGAAAATTGGGAAACAGGGAAAACACTTTATGGTAGGAAGTCGCTCTTGAACATGACACTTTCACCTCATCACTGTGACTATGTGGGTTGGGTCATTCAGCTTGATGGTTATCACACTGTTGGTCTATCATACCATCAATTACTTTGTTTTGTGTCAATGCTACCAATTCATCTTAGTGTAACCGACATGTTCAAGAGAAGTCATTCAGTTCAAACTTTATTCTTTGCAATACCGTAAACCTTCAATTCATGATTGCCATTCCTAAACCTTATGTCATCAGTTGATTTTTCATCTTCAAAATCATTTACCTTGTTTTATTTCATTGATGTGGGATATATCAAGGCCCTCCTGCGATGAGTCGCTCTTGTTGACATCAGCACATCATCCAAGATGTTAACTTTGAAACACCCCTTTAGTACCTTCAGGCTTAGATAAATCAATGGCAGGTTTCTCCCTTCCGATGATAGGTTGACATCACTGGCCTTCGATCGAAATACTTTGCATGGTATTTGACATCAAATCATTTATTCACACCATGCAAAATGTATTGTAGTACCTTGAGGGTCATTATAATTATAGGTGATTCCTCTCACATTTGTTAATGGATTACATCATTGGCTGGTAAGCAAATGATGTCTTCCCATGTTCGACTTCAGAACATCTATTCACATGGTTAGATTTGTACTTGAGAAAAATATTGGATGAGATTGAAGACCCCAGATCTAGTTTCATCCATCTGCACTGCGATATATTCAGGTGTACTATATCAAATGTACAATGGCCTTACATTCATGGTCAACCATTCATGGGTCTATATCTGTAGATGACTATATTTGTACATTTAATAAAATTTTATAAGCTAAGCATGGGTATGCCTTCCCTCAGCTAGTTCGTGAGAAAAAATAAAATTATCATGATATATGTATTGTAATTGATACAGCTCACCTTTCACTTCGAAACCTCCTCTCCAAATGATAAAGCATTTCACTCGACATATATATATTTCAACTTCATGCTTTAGTGGACAACTGTTACATATCCATTTGGGTACATCAATCCCAACCTACAGATCCATACTATTAGCGCCCATCAAGCACTAAGTCACTTGTTGCATGCCCTAAAGAAGTCAACCATCAGAATGCCTAGCTTCCCAAGAAGCTTCATGACCAAAATCATCCAAAAGCGGCCTCTAAGTAGATCAACACAGGTAGGCCTTCATTAGCATGTGTTGCAATACAAATCATACATTGACAGGGTGCTATACAGCGCACTTGGTCCCTCTTTGGCCTGCATTATGTGAATTTGAGTGAATTTCCATTGGGGTTTGAAAGATTCCTTATCCATTGGATGCCTCTAGAAGTTTCTCAAACCTTTATAAGAAGAAATATTTCAGCGTAAATCACATTCAGAAAATCATTATCGACGCGTTTCGAACCAACCAGTGTGGTTCATCTTCAGCACAAGTTGAAAAATCAGATCTATCTTCGCTAGTTAAATACTTAGAGTAGAGATTCCAACGGCTAACTAGGACAACGTGTACATTTGACTAGGGACCAAGGTCAACTAAACCCGTAATAAAAATAAGCAAGGGACCTATATATAAATTCCATGAGTAAATTTAATTAAATGACATGAGTAAATTTAATTGGTAGTCTCATAAAACGTTAAAAATAATTAACTAGAAAAATGGAAATATAAATATATAACTCTTTAAAATTGTAAATTATTTTTTTATTTATTTAATATTTAAATATTGTATTATTATTTATTTTTTATATAATATATATATTATATATATATATTATATATATATATATAAATATAATATATTAAAGTAATATTTTAAAAGCAATATAAAAGTAATATATATATTAATAATAATAATTATTATCTATCTATATAATAAAATATATATATTATAGAGGATAAGTATAAGTGAGATGAAAAAAGTAATAATAATAAATTAATTAATTAATTAATTAATATAATTAAAATCAAAAAAATAACTAAATAAATCAAAATAAAAATACATAAATAAATAAATCTCTAGAATAAAAATAATAAAACAATATAATAATAATAATAATAATAATAATAATAAAAGGAGGAGGTCAGGAAAAGGAGCAATAGAAAACCACAGAGCAAGAAGGAGACACCCTAGGAGGAAGAAAAAGAGAAGTCTCCAAGGGAGACAATGAATGCATGAAAAGGATAAAAAGAGGGGGGGGAGGGGGGCAAGAAGACTAGGAAGAAATGGCAGGGATTCAACAACTGCTGATCTTTCAGCCATCATCTCTATTGAGATTATCACGCCTTCTTTCAATTTCAATTGCTTCCCTGAATTTACGATGATGGAAATGAGCCACTTTGGTAATAACCTTGGCCTCCTCTATACAAACCTGAAGCTTTGTCTTATCAACATGCTCTGCTAACGCTGAAGACTTGGTTCTCCCATGTCTTAGGTCAGTTGCATGTTCATTGATCGTCTGATGGATGGAGCGCCCTATTTCCCCGATATAGAGGGTCCCATAAGAAAAAGGGATCAAGTAGACACCCTTCATGTCCTTAGGGTCAACGGGATCTTTCACCGATCGGAGGGATTTGCGAATGCTGTTGAGGGGCCTAAAGGTTAAGGGAATATCGTACCTCTTAAGGATCCGAGCAATCTTGTCCTGATAAGATTGCTCAGATCCTTAAGAGGTACGATATTCCCTCAACCTTTACGCCCCTCAACAGCATTCGAAAATCCGTCTGATCAGTGAAAGATCCCGTTGAGCCTAAGGACATGAAGGGTGTCTACTTGATCCCTTGCTCTTGTGGGACCCCCTATATTGGGGAAACAGGGCTCCATCAATCAGAGGATCAACGAACATGCAGCTGACCTAAGACATGGGAGAACTAAGTCTTTAGTGTTAACAGAGCATGTGGATAAGACAAAGCATAAGGTTTGTATAGAGGAGGCCAAGGTTATTGCCAAAGTGGCTCATTTCCATCAATGTAAATTTAGGGAAGCACTTGAAATTGAAAGAAGGCCCAATAATCTCAATAGAGATGATGGCTAGAAGATCAAGAGTTGTTGGATCCCTGCCATTTCTTCCTAGTCTTTCTCCCCCCCCCCCCCCTCCCTCTTTTATCTTTTTTGTGCTTCATTGTCCCTGGAGCTTCTCTTTATCCCTCCCATAGGGTGTCTCCTTCTTTCTCTGTGGTTTTCTATTGTTCCTTTTCCTGCCTCCTCCTTTTTATTATTATATTATTAATTTGTATATTATTTTATTCTAGTATATTTAGAGATTATTTATTTATTTATTTTATTATTTTATTATTTTTTCATCTCACTTAACCTATCCTCCTATATATATTATATATATAATAAATGAGTTAAAACAAAACACAAAATAATTTTAAATTTTTTAAAAGAGCTAATATATATCTATATTTATATATATATAATCTATTAATAATATATATATATATAATATATATTATAATATATATAATATATATATATATTATATAGATTATTACTATAATATGCTTTTAAGATATTACTTTTTAATATAATATATATATATATAATATATAGATATATATTTATTATTAATATATAATATATATATATTAACTATATATATATATATATTATTATATACATATATTATATAAAATATAAATAGAGAATATAAACAATTTAAATATTAAATAAATAAACAAATAATTTGCAATTTTAAGAGTTATATATTTATATTTCCATTTTTCTCGTTAATTATTTTTAATGTTTTATGAGGTTACCAATTAAATTTACTCATGTAATTTAATTAAATTTACTCATGGAATTTATATACAGGTCCCTTGCTTATTTTTATTATGGGTTTAGATGACCTTGGTTCCTAGTCAAATGTAGACATTGTCCTAGTTAGCAGTTGGAATCTCTGCTCTAAGTATTTAACTAGCAAAGATAGATCTAATTTTTCAACTTGTCCTGACAACGAACCACACTGGTTGGTTCGAAATGCGTCGACAATGATTTTCTAAGTGTGATTTACGCCAAAATATTTCTTCTTATAATTGTTATGGATCACAAAAGCCTCAATTCAACCATTTCTCAAACCTATCTACTCCTTTGAGCTCGTATTTGGATGAGGAAGGGAGTTAAGGAACATCAATCCCTTATCCTTTCCTTCATGGAACTAAATTCTATGTTTGGGAGGGCATTCATTATCACCATTTATGGCATAAATTCCTTCATTCACTTATAAAAGACCACTCATATAAGTGATCAGGGGCTAGAAATTATTGAATTATAGGGAGATGTAGTTAGTATGAGACTTGAGTTGATTTCAAGTATTGTAATGATGTCAAAATATCTTTCTTGTTATGAGGAGAGGATGGGTTTGAACTGCAGGAGTGATGTTGAATCGAGCAATTGGTCGTAACTCTTCCTTTTACTAATAAAGTGTTCAAAGATTTTTCCATATGCTTTTGTTATTCATTTATGCTTTCATATGTATATCATGTACTTGATTCCATGCTATGTTTAATCAATATATCATTATCATATGCTTTGATTGGTTGTTGTCTTTTGTCTATGTGCAAGTACTCTTCAAGAAGATTAAGTATGGAGAGGAGCGACATAATTGGGCAAGGGAGATAAGGAACAAGCGAAGGCTATAGGTAGGATTCATTGCCTTTTATTTAATTTGTTGATCATAGGAAAAGTAGATAACTCTTTAAACTGTTGTTCTAGACTTAGCTATTAGTCTGGAGGTTTAAGTGTTTATCCGTAGACAGTAAAACTTCCCAAAACACTTATGTTTATGACCCATTGTTCGAATAGTGCCAACATTTGTATGCATGAGAACATTTTTAGTTTAGTCTTGGAAACATCAAAAAACACAAGAAAATGTAAAAACTCAAAAAATAAAAAACACATGGTCAAAAGAATTTACCTATAGCACCCAATTGAGCACCCACTAGTAATCTCAAATATGGATCTCCATGAAAATCCATCCCTACATATGGATGCTCCTCAATGAAAATGTGTTTTCGACGAAGCCAGCTGAAGAATGCAAGAGGAAATGAGATTGATGACTGACCAACATATTGAGCCATCAACTCAACCCATATCTACATCCGTGGATCTCTAGGACTAGCTAAACTCAGTGACACATGGTGAGGTTGCATCAATGGAATTCTCTCCAAGGTAAAAGTAATCAAGATTGAACCATAGCCAAAACTTTTCGTCTTTCTGCTCTTTACTTCAGGTAGTAGTTCTTTCATCGAAGAAACTATTGCCTCACACTAGTTAAATATAGTTGGATGAAGATGCTCAAGTGCATACTACATGTATTATCTATTCGCCAAATGAATTGTCGCATTACCCGCCAACTTTTCCATAGTGAAGAGGATTATTCATAAGGGAAAATCACGAACATCCCTGATGTTTATCTCCCCATATTTGCTTTTTTGTGTACCTAACCAATAGAATTGTCAAATGTAGCCCCTCACTAATTTACCCCCATGGGAAGACCCTGAAAGAGAAATGGGGGCAGCACGCCTCAACAATCCTGTAAGGAAATAAATATTATAGATCAATATAGGGATCACTTTTCCCCCTATGTCAAAATATTTTTTTTCTAGATCCCATGAATGAACCAAGAACTACAATAGTTCTCACTATTGCCTCATCTTGGATAATCTGAAATATTTGAATAACCCACAATCCCTTAGGGCCTCAACAGTACCAGGATCATTTAGGGAAACCATATCCTGTTCTTCATGTTCTCTTTCATGCCAAGTAATATCCATTATAATATGATCAAAGTATAAAATGACACCACAAGCTTAGTTAGGATCCATTTCAAGCAAAAAAATGAAGATATTTTGGGTAAAACTAATGAAACAAATTTCTAAACTTTGTTGATCTAAGGGTGAGGTATATTTTCTCTAGGGACCCCAAAAACCTAAATTTTTTTGCCTGAAACTGAAAAGGAATGACCTTAAATGAAAGAGAAGAGGTAGATCTCCTACCTAGTCTTGACAACATGATAATGATCCACAAAATCTCCCATAATCAGCTGCTGAAGTTCGAGGTAAAAATTGGTTCGAAGCACAAAAATTGAATGGTAAATATTAAATGGTGAAAATGACTTGGTAAATTCTGGTTTTATAGTTATTTCATGTTCATTAAATGAATAAAATATAGTTTTTCCATATTTTTATGAATCAATTAGGCATGTTTAATCTGTTTGGTGGTTCTTTAAGTAGGTTTATAGCTGACATAGCGAATTTGACGTGCATGAATGTAAACTGTACTTTTGACCGCAGAGCATACTTTTATCTCTTTTTAAAGTTGTGTTAAACATCAAAAAGGGAACCCCCCTAGAGTCCTCTTTAAGATGTTTTCAGACTCTCAAAATATGAAAATATTGTCAAGCACTTGTCCTTTTCAGCCTGTAACTGGATTGGAAACAACATCTACTCAATATAAGTTTAACCCTTATCTGGACCAAGATAGATTATTTACGAAAAGGAATATGTTGATCGAACATGGTTAATAGGTTCTCTCTTAGTTTTCTCATTTTCGTTAAACTTGTTAAAACATCAAATAGCGACGAACATGTCCATCATGACAAGACCATGTTTCCCCTTCACTATACTCGTTAAAGCATCACACAGTGATGGATTCAACCGAAGGGTGGAATTATACTACAAGCATATGCTATCCTCTCGAAGCTTGTTTAAAAAAATAAAGAGGTACTGGTCAGTAATGACTGGGGAAAATGGCAAAAGGGATAAATTACTTTATGGCAGCAAGTCGCTCTTGAACATGACACTTTCACTTCATCTCTATGACTATTTGTGTTGGGTTATCTACTTGATGGTTATCACACCTATGGTCTATCACACCATCCATCACTTTGGTTTTGGGTCAATGTTGCCAATTCATTTAGTGTCGTCGACATGTTTAAGAGAAGTCACTCAGTAAATTTCATCCTTTGCAATACTCATAAACCTTCATTTTCAGGACCGCCATTCCTGAACATTGTGTCGTCAGTCACATTATGTCTTCAAAATCATTACACTCGTTTCATGTCATTGATGGAGGATACATCAAGGCCCTCCTTCAACGAGTTTCTTCTTGTCGACATCAGCACATTATCTAGTAAGTTGACTTAGAAACACCGTTCCATTACGTTGAGGCTTACATACATCAATGGCAAGTTTCTTTCTTCCGACAATAGGTTGACATCACAAGCCTTCGACCCAAAGACTTTGCATGGTGTTTGACATCAAAACATCTATTCACACCATGTAAAACATACTATAGTACCTTGATAATCATTATAATTATCGATGATCTCTCTCACATTTGTTAATATATTACATCATTGGTTGGTAATCAAATGGTGTCTTCCCATGTTCGACATCAAATCACATTTTCACATGGTTAGACTTGTACTTGAGAAAATGAATGGACGAGATAGAAGACCTCAGATCTAGTTTCATCCATTTGGGCTATGATTTCAAGCTGTTGAAAATAATACTGAGAGGGGGGAGGGGGGGTGAATCAGTATTATCAGAATAATTATTCTTTTTCAAAACAACTGATATACGCTACTTCAATTTAATAAATCTGCGTATGTACGCGATTATGAAGAAGGAAACCTGCGTATATAGAACATGCTTTTACTTTACTTAATCTTTCTGATGATGATTGTTAGTCAGTGATGCAGAATCAAATAACAGTATCCAGAGACACTAAAACAGAGAAGAAAGACAATCAGACACAAGAACACAAGATATAAGGTGGAAACCCAATGTGGGTGAAAACCACCTGCTGCAATTTGTCTCTATCTTCCTTTTAAATTAGAAAACTTCTTTTACAATGTACTGGTGCAGTCTTTTTACCAGTACCCAGGCTGCAA
>APFE031239386.1:1065-117834 GCA_000404065.3 Pinus taeda
TAGTGAAACTTATCCCGATGTGTGGAACAAGGGTTTTGGTCGAAATGAAGCGAAATGAAGGGGATAAGGGGCTTCTAAATTCTTGAAGAAATTTTTGGGAGTAGGGAGGGATGTTAGGAAGCAGGGGAAAGTGGAATTTCAGATATTGAATGAGGGGAAGGGGTCCAAAAGGGCAAAACACAGGCCCAACCTAGAAAATTGCCAGGTTGTAGCTAAAAACTAGGGTTTGTGCAAAAATGAGGATTTTGGGGGATCTGAGTGTTGGGAAGTGTTTGATAAGGTACATTAAGGATAGGGGAAGGTGTATGAACATAAGGAAACAAGTTTTGCCATTGATTTGACCGTCCAAGAGAAATTGCCTTCAAAACCCTAGGAGAGGGAAATGACCTTACCTAGGCGCAACTGAAGCATGAACAAGGTGTAACATGACCCAATGAAACCTAATATGATGATGAAAACCCTCTGAATCATGATACACTCAGCTGAATGATGACATGGACTGCCATTTGGACAACTTTAAACCAAAGCAAAGTGGAGTTTTTCATTTGCAAAGGAAGGCCTTTGAGAATGCAAACATGATTTCCTTTAACCATGACAAGCAAGAATTGTTTAAGATTGAGGGCCTACCTTACGAATTTTGGCGATTTATGGCTCCTTGGTGAATTTGCAGGTAGTTTTACAAAGAGGGTCTGACATGTCGCGCAGCCTGCCCAACATTTCGCACGCAGCCCAACATGTCGCGCGCATTGCAAAATTACACTTTGTGAGCCTCTCTTACATGTCGCGCGCCTAGTTTGACATGTCGCGCACCTGTCCTGAGCCCGATTTTGCCTTAATTCACTTGGAAGTGCGCCCAATCACTCTTGCAAGGGTTATGAATACACAATGAGAGTGCAAGGAGGGAGTTTGGGCCTTTATAAATTTCATTTGAAAAAATTTCATGCCCAAAACCCACTTTCTAATGTTTTCTCATGACACTTTTAAACTTTACATGCTGTTGTCCTTTTGGTTTCCTTTTGTCCTGAAATTTGACTGATTTAGTGCTTCTGCTTGATTCTTTTTGCAGGTAGATCATCTGAGGGACCTTGGCAAGGGGACCAGGGTTGCATTCTGTCCTTAGAAGCCTTTTGAAATTTCACCACTTTTACAAAAATTTGAAAAATAACCTTGGCTTTAAAAACAGGGTTTTTAAATCCAAGGTGAAAATTAACTGTACAAGATAGAAATTTGTGAAGAAACACCTTTAAAATCATCCCTCTGACTTGCTGAGTACTCATTGACTTTCAAACACATGACCTTGTAACATTTTTGACCAAAACCCTAGACCTAGGAAATTGACCTCAAGAGAAGACAAGACAAGCTTGAAAGATCTTTAATGACTGAAATGACTTAAACCAGCAATGCCAAGAGGGGTATAAACACATCAGCTCCTCCATCAGGGTTATGGCATGCCTAACGGGATGCAAAAATTGACACTGATGAGACACCTACCTATGAAAAATGCAAAGAGTTTTGATCGCTGATGGAGGGCTCAAGACCGACTCTAACATTTTATATGCCATGTTTATTATGTTGCTACTTTATTACAATTAAATTGAGAAATTAGTTTATATGTTATTGAATTAATTGATTAAATTAGTTACTAAGCGTATTATTAATTTATTCATTCTATTGACTTATAAATTATTTATATACTATGTTTATTGTGCTGCTAATTTATTATGTTTATTCATTGATTTACATTATTAATCTAATTTATTATGTTGCTAATTAATTAAAATTAAATAGAGAAATTCGTTATATGTTATTTTATTAATTGATTGAATTAGTTACTAAGTTCTATGTTTAACTTAGATTCAAGAGTTTTTTGGAGAACTCATGTTATATGTTTATGCCCTTAATGCAGCTAAGGTTTTTTATTATCTATGTATGATTAAAATTAAAAGGGAATAGTTTTATGCTGCTTATTCAATTAATATATTTTTAATTAAAGGTCATATTATTTGGAGTTCTTAAGAGATTAAGCTAAAGGATAATTGATAAGGCATGATTTATTCTTGACTAAAGAAGAGCTAAAAGGTCAAAACTCTTTAAGGTTCTATAGGACGCCCTGACTAAGAGAGGAACAACCAAGATATGGAAGAGAGAGCGAGAGAGAGAGAGAAGGAGGGGAGAGATGCATTATTCGAGGGCGGTGAGCAAAGGGTTCCAATTCTTGCTAATTTCCAAGCCTCCATCCCTATTAAGGTTGTGTGGGTGCTTTATGATTTCAATAGCTTCTCTAACTTTCCGCTTGAAATGGTGATCTTCATTTGCAATGACTTTAGCGTCTTCAAGGAATATATGGTGATTAGTTTTACCAACATCCTTAGCCAGGGCTGAAGAGCGGGTTCTTTCGTTACGGATATCTGCACTATGCTCTTTGAGCCTAATCCTCACAGACCTACCTGTTTCCTCTATATATTGTTCCCCACATGAGCAATTGATGATATACACCCCTTTTTGCTGAAGCTGTTCTTGGCTGTCTTTAACTGATTTCATTCTTTGTTTGATGGTTGACCAGGGTTTGAATGTAGTCTTTATATCTTTCTTTTTGAGGATTTTAGCTATCTTGTTAGTGACTCCTTGAATGTATGGAAGGTAGGCATTGGAAGTCAAGGGGTCTTTCGCCTTGTTTTTATTATTTTCAGATTTGGCCTTTTGAATGGCCTTGAATATGCTTTTATTGTTGTATCCTAAGTTGGCAAATGTTCTTTTTAGGTAAGTGATCTCCTCTTCAGTATGGTTTTCATTTGAGATTGTACAAGCTCTAGTGAAGAGGGTCTGCAGCACCCCCATCTTTTGAGCTGGCTGGTGGTGTGAATCAGCATGCAGGTAGTTGTCAATATGAGCTTTCTTTCTAAATACTTTATGACCTATGGAACCATCATTTCTTATTATGAGGATAATGTCCAAGAATGGAATGCAATTATTCTCTTCTATCTCCATTGTAAATTTGATGTCTTCAGATATGCTATTAAGGTGGTTCAAAAACTTATTTAGTTCATTATCACCATGAGGCCAGTTGACACTGGTGTCATCTACAAACCTAACCCAAGATTTAGGTTTTAATGGGTATGTATCCAGAGCCTTCTTCTCGAAGTTTTCCATGAAGAGATTTGCTACGATCGGTGAAAGAGGTGATTCCATAGCAACACCCGAAGTTTGTTCAAATATTTCACCTTGGAAGGAGAAGAAGGTGGAGCGAAGACAAATTTCAGCTAATTTTGCAGTTTGGGGGTCTGCCACTTCTTTAACCACTTGAATCGCTTCATCGAGGGGGATTTTGGTGAAGAGCTGGACAACGTCAAAACTAACGATTTTATCTTCGGGATCTAATTTAGTATTTTTAATGAATTTGACAAATTGATTGGAATCTTTAATGTAAGAGCTAGTCTTGCCAACTAGCGGGGATAAAATGCTAGCGACATATTTTGCTAACTCATAAGTGGGTGACCCAATAGTGTTGACTATGGGTCTTAAGGGAACTTCTTTTTTTATGTATTTTAGGGGCTCCATAAATACGAGGGGTGATTTCACTATTAGGGGTCAGTCACTTTTTTAGTTTATCGTCAAGATTGGTTTCTTTAATGGCTTTCTTTACCAGGTTTGTGATTTTGGAGATGGGGTTTTTTTTCTAATTTCTTGTAGCTACCACTATTATATAAGTGGTCTTTCATTTTGTTAACGTAATCTTCAGTGCCAAGTTGTCAAAAAGATGTTAGAATTTTTCTCGGTTTTACTAGATATTATAGAAGATTCATAGAAAACTTCACAAAAATTGCATCCCCACTTTTTAAATTGCTCACCAAGGACTGTGAATTCAATTAGGATTTTGAATTTCAAGTTGCCTTTGAAACATTGAAAAAGAGAATTTCTGAAGCACCTATCTTAAAAGGACCTAATTGGAAATTTCCTTTCCATATCTCAATGGATGCTTCAGATTCAATCTTAGGAGATGTGTTGGGACAAAAATATCTTACTCCTTATGGAATCTATTATACTAGTAAAATTTTAACTCTTGCAAAGTTAAGTTATATTGTAACTGAAAAGGAGTTTTTAGCTATAGTTCATGCCATTAACAATTTCAGACATTACGTAACTTACTATGAAACTTTTGTTCACACAGACCATTCTGCCATTAGATACCTAATGAATAAACCAATCACTAATGGAAGAATAACCAGATGGCTCTTACTGTTACAAGAATTCATCATAACCATTCTGGATAGACCAGGAAAGCAGAATACAATTGCTGACTTTTTATCTAGAATAAAAAATGAAAATAAGGATCAAGCCAAAGAGGATAAATTTCCCGATGAATATCTTTTTGTAGTATCTACTAAATCACCTTGGTATGCAGATATTGCTAACTATTTAGCTATAGGAAAAATGCCATTTCATTTATCTCCTAGAGAAAGGAGAAGAATAGTACACGATAACACATCTTATTCATGGATAAATGAAGAGTTATACAAGGCAGGACCAGATCTCATCATCATAAGATGTGTTCAAGAGGACGAAATGCTAGAAATACTTAAAGCTTGCCACTATGAGCCATGTGGCGGACATTTTCCTAACAGAAGGATTGCTTATAAAATCTTACTTTTAGGATATTATTGCCCTTCCATTTTCAGGGACACCAAAGAATATGTTAAAAGATGCGACAGTTGTCAAAGAATGGGGAAACCCACTCTTTCAAATGAAATGCCACTGTAACCACAGGTACTCATCGAACCATTTGAGAAGTGGGCACTAGATTTTGTTGGACCAATCATCCCACCTTCAAAGCAAAGAAGTATATTCTGGTATGTACTAATTATGTCATGAAATGGGTAGAAGCTAAAGAAATTCCTTTTGCTACTGAAAATGCTGTAGTTTCATTTCTTTTTGAGGACATTTTTACTCGTTTTGGTGTTCCAAGAGAAATTGTAACATATCAAGGAACACAGTTCACATCTAGATTAGTGCAGAAGCTTGTGGATAAATACAAAATCAAACACTGGAAGTCCACTCCATACCATCCACAAGCCAATGGACAAGTTGAGTCCAAAAATAAGGTGATTGAAGCAATCCTTACCAAGGCTGTACATCTACACAGAAAGGACTAGGTGGAAAAGCTTCCAGAAGCTTTATGGGCCTACAGAACTACATGGAGGAATACTACAGGAAATACTCCCTATGAACTTGTTTATGGGAAACAAGTCTTACTTCCGATAGAATTCCAGATCTAGACCTATAAGACAACAGTCCAGTTAGATCTTGACTTATCAGAAGAAGAGAAGAAAAGGATGAGACAACTAAACGAACTTGATGAAATTAGACAAGAAGCCATCCAAAGAACTAGCCCAGTTCAACAACAGAGATCTATATGGCATGATAAGTACATTAAATAAAGGAAATTTCATCTAGGAGATTGGGCATTACTCTTTGATTCAAAGTCAAAGAATTTTCAAGGGAATTCCAAACCCACTGGCTTGGACCTTATGAAGTTGAAAGTTTTTTGACAATGGTGCAGTTAGAATCAGGACTATTGATGAAGAGAGAACTCCTCTATTAGTAAATGGACATCGACTCAGATTGTACTAGAAGCCATTGACAAAAGAGGAATTTGTTAAAATGTTCCAAGATAATTCAGAACTGAAAATGATCAAGAATAATTCTTCTTCTTTTCCACCTTAGAGATTTTTACTCAATTTACTCTCTAAAAAAAGGTAAATTATATGTATATATATACATTAAAAAAACAAAAAACAAAAAATAAAAAATATAATATTATATATATATATTATATATTATATATATATATATATAGTATATATATATGTATATAATATATATATATATATATATATATATATATAAAATAAGAAATTAAATAAATAAATAAATAAAATTAAAATAAATAAAATAAAAAAATTATAAACATGAAAACCAACATGTTGTTGGAAGGTTTATACAGAAAATTTAGAGCGAAAACCAATTTTTGTTGGCACTTCAAATTTTCCTTTCAAAAAGGAAATAATACAGTTCCTTTATTAAAAAGTAGTTGTTTTTTTTTTTTTTTTCTTCTCAGTTGCAGAATCAACAACTTTCCGCAACTCGGACAAGTTTACATAGCTACGACAAGTTTCTGCAGCCTAATAATTTATTTTTTTTAGCCTACAAGGACACTTGGTGATTTGAATTGAAAGACAACTGATATAACAAAGTACCTACAGGAGATCTCAGAACAACAAACAAGGTTAGCAAAGTGGATCACATGTATCTGCTACTTTAATTTAGCAATAGGGATTTATATATTGCATATATGACTAAGAAGACATAATACTACCAAAAATTGAAACGAAATCATTAAAATCTAAGGGTGATGGTCGCCTAACAAAACACCATAATCTACCACTTAAAAGTCATATCATGTCCTCATTCCAAATCCCTCGAAGTAATTACCAAATCATCATTTTAAATGCGCCCAATGGTCTTATTCATTCATATAACCCTTATTATAATCCACCTGTTCTTACACTCCTCTAAACTTTCATAGCCACTTCATCCTTCTGCCACTTAGAAAAACCCTACCAACATTTATCTCCTGTCAAGGTAACCAGTCTTTGAGGCAAAGCATCATCCATAATGGGGATCATTGTTCGAATCGAGCTAGCAGGGAAGAAATTCTTGGAGGGATACCCTCAGAGCAAGGAGCTGTTGCAAAAGAAACAATGGTTGCAGTTCATTGAAAAATTCAACGGTTTTCATAGGGAAGTGACAAAGACATTTGCATGCTCGTTTCATGAAACTGAAGCCGAAATAGGAGACATTAAGATCACCATAATGGAGTCCATGATCGAAGAAGCTATTGAATTACCAAGGAGTGGGGAAAAATGGTTCAAGAACAGGGGAATTAATGGAGAAAATTGGAAGGTCTTCCTGAAAAATCCAAATATGGACACCACTGTCTTCAAGAAAGGTATTCCTAGCACAACCCTTAAGAGTAAATGGAGAAATTTATTGCTTATACTTCAAAAATTTGTCACCTGTGAGGGTCAGTTTGGGTATATGTATTTTTACCATGTTAGGATGATGATGCATTTTCTTGAAGATCACCACATGAATCTTCCTTATTTTCTCTTAAATAGTCTCAAGAAAATGTTCGCAAACGTTCAAAAGAGAATTCGGTTTATAGAAAATACCATGTATCATCATGGCCTGATAAAGATATTGGTTGAGTTCCATCTTCGGAGTATAGGGGATAACTGGGAGAGTTTCTTGGTGAGGAACCATTTTGAAGAAAGATCCCCATAACAAGCCAGCAGTAGTAAGACCCTCAGAGGAAGGAAGAGAGCAATAGAAGTAGTAAAAGAGCAAGAACCCCAGACTCACCCGAAATTATTCGAAGAAGAGCTGCCCATAGTGGATATATTGCAGAGAATGAAAAAGGGAAATCTTAGAAGGAAGAAAGTTAGCAAAAGAGAAAAGGAAATACCACAAACCAGGACCCTTCCTCAAGAAGAAAAATCAGAGACTAAAAGAAGGAAAGTACAGGGAATACAAACCTCAAGGCTAAGGAGGAGTACAAGGTTAAGCACAGTGCAACAGACAATCTTGAAAGCTACAAAATACATTAACCTCGAGGAAAACGAGCCAATTGAAAACCCTGAAAGTTCTCCAAAAGGGTCACCAAAATCATCACTGAGAGTATCACCACCACCTTGCAGCTCACCTCTAAGAAGCCCAGTGCATAGTCCGGGTGTTGACCCTGTTCAACATGAGATATATTACTATATAAAGTCATTGGAAAGAAAAGAGAAACAACTAAAGAAACAATTCAAAGTCTTAGAGAAGGGAGCAATCAATTAAATGAACCATAGGAACACTCAGCCTCAAACATTTTAAAGCAAGAGATTTTTGAGTTAGCAACATTGAACAGGTATCTCAAGAATGAGAATCAAGCATTGAAGGCACAAAGTGAGATCCAGATTGAAAAAAATTACAATCTCATCCTTCATTTGAGTTTGTGGTATAAAAAGAACAAAAAGCTAAAGAAAGAAAACATGACAATGAAAATAGAGATTATCAACTTAAAATACAAAATCCTCATGAGAAAACCTAGGATACCAGTAGCTTCCAAAAAGAAGAAGAAAGTGAAACTTGGAGGTGATGAACAGAAGGCACAAGTGATTGACAATTATGAAGTGTATGAGGACATACAAAGCCTCTAACCTGGGGGAATGTAGAGTCCAATGATTTTCTTACCTTGACATCCCTTTTTACCTATATTTCCTCTCTTTTCCTATACTTACCACCTAAATAATGCCATAGACACAAGGTTTTGTTAAAGGTAAGAAATAAAATGTATTCTTCTTCATTTTTGACTATATACCCTATTGTTTTGTTAAAGAATGCATTTGGCTATAGAATTGGTCTGTTTCCGCAGCTGATCCAAATTTTTGCAGCGGCCTCCATTGTTTGCAAGGTTCAAAAGCTCCAAATCAGCAACGAAGGATATGGATGGATAAGGAATGGTCCCCTAGTGGATTCTTTCCTATTCCCTCAAACCATTTTATTAAGATGATCGCAGGATATCACAGTCAAACCCCAAAGTCAACTATGGGATTGTCGTCGGAACAGAATCTGAGTTTCATCGAAACCTTATCGATTTTCTTTCGGAATAGAAAATCGAAGGTTTAGCGATATATTTTAATTGAAATAAAGATATTTAGGCTTAAAATTCTCATGTTGTTATGCCAAAGATTTATTATAAAAACTATGGCCGCACTGTGATTTGGTGCGTGCCGGATGATGTAATTTTTGAAACAAGTTTGTTAAATCTTGTTCTGCAAGTAATAGAATTGGTTTTGTGTGTGTATGCATGGCGTTGATTGGATATTATGGACTGATTCATGGAGCGCCCCTATGACCAGTAACAGGTCTTTAACCAATTGTAATTAGATTTCTTTCATTCCTTGAATACTCTGTTTTTGTGTGAAGAAATGCAGTATGATGAGTTCGCGAGTGAATCGTTATATGCATGAGCACTTCCCTTTACTTTATACCTAGTTTAATCTACTATTTGAATTTCTTTTTATCTGGTCCAGTATGGTTATTTCATTTGCTTTTTATCTAGTGTAGTCCAACTGTGTTTACTTCATAGCATAGTTGCTGTTTAGAATGTCTTGTTTGGATGAAATTGAATAAGTAAAAGAGTGAGAGTATTCTCCTTAGCAATTGAATTCAGACATTATTCCTTTACATTTTGATAGAATATATTTCTCTTGCACTTGGTAAATTAGAGGTGTAGCATAAAAATTCAAGGCAAAAATCCAAAACAATGAAATTAGCTGATAACTTTAGGGATTGAGACGTTAATATAATTAACGCCACCATCTCCATATTAATATTAATTTTAGACCCTAACAAGAACATAACGACATTAGTAATAACTTCTAGCACATATAGTGCACCTGTACTTCATCAATATATGTAACCTGGTTGATGATGTATGATTGACAATTTAAAGACATTAAATTGGCCAAATGCTCTCTCCAAGAGATTTTTCTCCAAACTCACCAATGCACCTCTGTGGTCACACTGGCCACCCAAAACCACTTTTTATCATTCTACCCTATAGATGTTTTTACCCCAATTCCAATGAGTTATTACACCAAGGTGTTTCTCCAAGTAATCAACCCAAAACAACACCTTAAGAATAATGAATTAAAATATGACTGTTAATAATGCCATTTTATGGAAATCACTGGAATGCAATGAAACCAAGAGAAAACCATGCGGAATTGATCCTGATGATGAAATATGGTAAGTGATCTTAGTCAGACCCATAGAACTCCTCTAAAACCATCCGGGCATGCTAATGGAGTAATCCTAGTCCTATGCCCAGGATGAAACAACCTATGGAAAGCCCTCCTAACCACCTCCCTAGGTAATTCAAAATTTAGGGACATTACACTCATGGAGTGTAGGTATAGCCTCTAATAACCAATATGAAATGTATGCTCTCTTGCAAGGCATTGTCCAAACTCAATACTTACCAATTAGATCTGTAATTATAATAAGTGACTCTAATAAATTCATTCATCATCTTACTTTAGGAACTTTTCCTTTGGAATCCATGCTTTTCCATCTTTACACAACAATTTTGAGATCACTTGTTCATATTCCTCACATTCAAGTTAAACATGTTTTAAGAGACTTGAATATGCTAGTAGACATGTTGAAAAGTCAATCCTGATCACTCCTTCCTAGAACTTTGAGGGTCAAAGGAATCCAATAAGAAGAAATGTTGCCTTAAAAATATAATGATGGATTTGTTTACAATTTTTATTTGCAATAGATCTAGGCGATGTAATAGGGAGACACTCAAGACAATGGGCAGAAAATCTCTTTTGCAAACTTCGCCCAATTTGCTCTTGTTGAACTACCTGATCTAAATTGGTACCTATTGATGAATTTGATCATTATTGATGAATACAGTTAGTCCTTGTTATATTTTGATTCCAGCTAAATGTTAATGTGCTAATGGCATTTTTTATAGATGGAGTTTTTGTATAGATTGCATTTGTATGGCATTTTTTGGAACTTAATATTAAGATCAAGGCATAGTGAGTCTCACAATAGTAGTGTCGTCTTAAAATGATTTGCAATATTTTCCCTTAGGAACTTATGGATGTATCTCATCTGTGCTTCAATTTTTTTTTCTCGAATATAATCTACTCTGTTATTGTTTAAAAAAAGGAATGATCATAACTATGACAAACTACATCAAACTCAGACAAAGGTATCTAGATCTTTGATTACTGTTCCATGAAAAATTGATAAATCTATTAGTGGAATGTTTTTAAATTGAACTATTGCTTCTAGATCTAAGATTAGGAACTTGGAAGTTATCTCATCTTCCACATTTTTTTAATCTCCTCATTTTCCATGTTATCTTCCTAAATAATTTAATATCCCATAGTTAGGATTGGATCAATAGAATATTATGGTTACTAGATTTTCTTCCATTGGTATTTCTCATAGTGTTTCTACTCATCCGTTGATTAACTCTTCTTCTATAGGATTAGGTGTAAAAGGCGCTGTTTGAATAATTTCACTTGTTTTTGCAGCTTTTATTTTTAATCCTTCTTCTTCAAATTTTCCTTTTAATTTTACTTGAGTTCCAGGAATTTTTCCTTTTTGTCCTCCTCTTAGAGGCCTATCTGCCAGTCTGTTGATTCTTTCTCCACTAGAAAATGATACTACTAGATATTATGATATATAGTGGCATAACTATGATTGAAAATGATGCTATGTTCTTATATAGGCATTGTACTTCCATAACAAATCTCTTAAATTTAGTGATATTAGAAGGAATTTTCCACTTGAAAATGGCTTCCATCTTCATGGGATCTATCTTGAGTTCCCCTCTAACAATGATGTACCCTAAATACACCAACAAATGTTGAGAAAAATCACATTTCTTAAGTTAAACTAGTAGTTAATTCTTTGTTAGAGTCTTTAACACCTGGATCATTTATGAAATGTGATCTTCTTAGGTAGATATATAAACTAATGTCATCCAAATACGCTATTACAAATAAATCTAAATAAGGATACAATACATCACTCATTAATTGCATAATTGTAGCTAGTGCATTACATTAACCAAAATATATGACCACTGATTCATAAAACTTTTCTTGTTTTGAAGGTAGTCCTCTAGGTATTTTTTTCTTTATTTTGTACCTAGGTGGTTTCTCGATTTGAGATCTAACTTGGTGAAGTACACTACATGTTGCAACTGATCTAACAAATAAAAAAATCTCAATAGTAGAGGGTATTTATTTTTTAGTATAATCTTGTTCAAAGCTCTATATTTGATACACATTCACCAGATCCCATAATTATTGGGTACTATGATGATAGGTGACCCAAATTACTCCCTACTATAGTAGCTACTACAACTATTTATTCAGTTTGTTTGCTTCAAGCAAAAACTATTTACACTACCTAATATTTGGTAATATGGAGTCAAGAAACAATTCTTTCTTGTACTCTACATCCTCTTAGGTGGTAACCATTTAGGATCTTGAAACATTCCTCTATACAATTGCAACATCTTGTCCAACTTTCCTTCCACTATTTAGTGCATCCTGTTGGAGTACATGCACTTTTCATACTGTTTAGGTGGAATTCTATTTATATCATTCTTTAGTTTTAGTATTTCTATTTTTAGTGGGTGCTATAATTTAGGATGACATGTTCCACTTTCTTATCCCGTTCCACACAATATCGGTAACATTAGTAAATGTCATAAAGAAATGGTCATTCTTTAATATGCAAGTTAATGTTATTCATTATATAATGCATTAATTGCATGGATACTTATATTCTCTATAGCATGTAGCACTTGTATTTCAAAAAATTATCATCCTTTTCCACCACCATACCCAGGCCCACACATTATAGATGTCATATAATATGTAGTATATACTAAGGTTTATCATTGTTTTGTAAGTTATTATTCCATGGGTTATAGCGGTTATTTAGTGCAATTATTAGAAAGTGACTATAGAAAAACACCATGGTATATCGTCATAATGTGTTAATGATCACCTAGTTTCTTTTTTCTCTTGAACATCTCCTTTATTTCTCCATCTAAATTGAATCATAAAATTTCTATACCACCAGAGACATCAAGACGTTCAAAGAAAAACACCTCTCAACACATTTTGTTTTGTGTTGGGATATTTTGAGCTCTTAAATACTTATAAGCCAATTCATTCATGATATAACTCCATTCTTAAGTAGTTATATTAACCTAGAATTTTTCACCAGACCTTATGGTCTCAAGTCCTAACTTACATATATATTTAAATTCAAACCCTAGTGATTCCATCTAGGGTGAACCCAAATTATGTCACCTCAATCACCCCATAGGGTTTGAACAACGAATTGTGATATAAATGTGTAGTCCCCAATGTTACCTGTAAATCAATTATGTCATATTATTTTGTGTTCTAGAGGTCTAAATTTTGATTATATTTGACTTGGGAATATCCAATTGGTTAGAGATATTAGGGTTTATATAATTGTTTCTTCAACGAGTGAGATATAAATAGTAACATCTTTTCCTGCGAGAGTCCCTTTAATTTTAAATAGCAATGAAACATAGTTATATGAAGCTTCTGAGAATCTTCTATCATTTCTGAATTAGACTCCATTTTGCTTTCATTGATAAAAATGATATTTTGATTAAGGAGTTTATATATATAAAATCAAATGTGATATCCCTTTAATTAAAGTATAATCTCTGAACATGACTAGTACTTTATGTGAACCTAAATACCTTGTCTTCTATACCTTAAAACTACCTTTAAACTGTTTTTTTCTTGACTCTTCCTTCTTTCACCTTTTAAAATTCTTTCAATATATAACTGTTTGATATATATATATTTTTTATTTTTCAAAAAAAGCTTTAGCTCTTTAATTAAAAGAAGGCATATTATTCTATCTTTCGAATGATTGCTTTATATAGCGGTGGTTATATAACCTCAAAGTATATATTGGGCACTTATCCTTTTAATCTTTCATAGATATTTTCTTATTCTTCTTTTAATTGAACTTTATTTTATTTTAGTTTACTTTTTATACTTTTATAAATTTAGAATAAGCCAAAACGTTTGTCTTCTCAACACTTCAATGTTTGGACAATAGGATTTAAAATGTCACAATCTTTTAAGTTGGTGCCCGATTTAAAGGGCCATGATCTGTCACAATTCTTCAAGTAACCTTTCACAATTTAATAATTCAAATATTTTGATTATTTTAACCCTCGTCTTCTTGGATGGTAGGACGACTTACACAAATTTACTTATTTTTTTTATTGACTGTACAGAAAGTAGTTCTACGACCGATCTATACAAATTTCAATTGATGTGGTCATACAGATCGATAATAGGGTTTAGTGGCTAGTAGAAATCGATGATGGAACTTCCACAACTAAAAAAACGTATTAGTTGTTTTTGAAAAGGCCTCCTCCCACATTTACTCACTTTACAAGCTATCCAGGGAAAACATAAGATGGGTGTCACTATTATATGACCTGAACTCCAAGTTCCAATTATGGAAGTGGGGTTGACAAACCGATAACAAAATGACATACCCTAGGAACTACATACCACTCAGGAGCTTGCAAACCATCCCAGGTGCTTAATCCCTGAGTTGGAATTATTTTTCACATAAATTACGCTCCAACCACACCCACAATATTGCATGCATGAGGTTGGGAGGCTATAACCACACTCACAAGATTTCCTAGATGCGTTATGACCCAATTTTCTCAGTTCAATGCATGCAATCACGATATCTATGCCACTTTTCAGGAAAGCCTCTAGACCAATTCCAAAAACTACCTGTGACTTCCCAGAATCATAAATAGCATGATAACAAGGCTAACCATACAAAAATTGAACATGATCTTGACCAATACATGTCTACTACACAACAAACATTTCGTCAAACATATGGTAAACATAAAAGCTACAAGTCATGAATACATATCTAATCATAAAATTATGAAGTTCATCTGAGAATCACAAAGAAGGCTCAAAGCCCTCTCTAACTAGTTACAACAACAATTGTTAGTCCATGCATTCATCAACCATCCAATAACTTAACAAATCATGAACAAGAGCCATAGCTAAGGCACACCATATAACTAGGTGTATAACCAACATAGAGACCATAATAAATCAACCATAATGTCAACATGATAACCAATACAAGTGATCATAAACCACAATAGGAAAATAACTCTTATTAACATGAAAGTGTCAACCAAGTTAAGGACTTCCACGTACCACCCAACCATAGATTGGGTTGAACCAAATCTCTCTTTCTGCCAATAATCACCGTGCCATATTCCAAGCATGAATGTGGGATCATAAGGGTTAAACCAAAACAAAACCAACCAAGGCTTCCAGAGGCCAAACCACCTCAACCCTCAACAACAATGATCTCACCTATATGGTCCAGTAATCTCCAACATCAACTAGATCGGTATCTACCCAAGTTGTTCAGGGCTTTAGAAACTAGTAAATCAACCCACCACTAAATCAGGGCTCCAAATAATTTGTTCCAACCCGCTCTAGGGACTAATAACTCAACCCAAAAGGCTCCAGAGTGTTTGTACCAACTTGTAAGCTACAGGAACTATTAACTCAACCCAAGCAGTCTCACGGCTCGAGAGTGTTTGTTCCAACCCAAAACCCTTGGGAACTTGAGAACCAATCAAAAGAATAAGTGGGAAACGCACAACACCATGGATATCTAGGAAATGGAAAGGCAAGGCTGAAACCACTATCAATCTAGGAAAATATCCATGCCAATGACAACAAATAACTAAGGAACCACATGCACATAGCATGCATCTAAAAATAAGCGAGGAAATCACACATGTAACTTATTACCTGCAAAGTATCCCTACTGTAGTTATTGATCTAACTTTTCCCTTGCACTCCCTTGCTTTCCCTTGACTTCTTTCTCCAATCCAAGTGAATGCTAGAGTGCTCCAAGCATGCTCCAAGAATGCTTTAAGTGTGCAAGAGTGTGAGAGAATGAGAACGTGATAGGAGTGAACCCAAATTTGAACTGAAAAAAGCTAGAAACTGATTCTTTAATACATTTTTATTATTGATGCCTCTAGTTTCTTCATTTTCCTTCATTTTTCCTCTAATTTCCCTTGCATGCAAATTTGTGTCTCTTCACCTTCATTTTCTCCTATTTTCCTTTATTTTCATAATTAAATGCCAATTATTGCCTCTTTGCCTTTTCCATTTCCTTTTCCAATTTCCATAGCCATAATTAACCACAAGTCATGGCCAATATAATGTTTTCCCACCATTCAACTTGGAATACGTGTTCCATGACCTTAATCTTATTTTATTTACATGAAATATCGACTAGGGGCTATTACAAACTGCTCCCCCTTAGGAAAACACCGTCCTCGGTGTTCAATGATGCTTATAGCCAACAAAACATGTTGCCCATGGATCTTTATAACACAAATCGATGCGACATTTACATCATACTAAACTGCTAAAACCATGAACACTATAATTCTTATTGGAGATTTATAACAAAACTCAATGCAGTATTTTCAACATACTGCTTAATGGAGCTTTATAAGACAACTCATTGCAATATTTACAATACACATATGCATATATAATTATAAACCAAAACACATAAACCAAACACATCTACTCAACCAACAAATAAGGAAGGATACAAATCCCGCATATGATCATCCATCTCCCATGTAGCTTCATTAGGGCCAAAGTGCTTACACTGCACTTTAAGTTGCTCTATTGCTTGATTCTAAAGCATGAGTTATTTCCGTTGTAAAATTCATTGTGGTTGTGGATAGAACTCTCCCTCTAGTTCCACCTGCAATACATACCAATCAATCACATGATCAACATCCTGGACATATCTTTTAAGCAATGAAACATGGAAAACATCATGGAATTTCAATTTTGGAGATAGTGCAAGTCGGTAGGTAATCCTCTCAAGGATTTCAAAAGGTCCACAATACCAAGGTTCCAACTTGGCACATGATAGAATCCTCAAGGAGCTAATCTTGGGCTTGATGTGAAAGTACACATTCTTCCTTACCTAAAACTCCTTGAATGCTCTATGTTGATCTGCATAAATCTTCTTCCTATCATGTTCTGCCTTTAAATTCCTTAATAACCTACATCTCATGTTCCATCTCAGCCAACATGTCCCTTCCAATCAACACTCTATTCACTAGATCACTCCAATTGATAGGAATATTACAACTCCACCCATAAATAACCTTATATGGACTCATCTTCAATGATTCTTGATACCCATTATTATATACAAAATCCACCAATGGAAGATACTCTTCCCACTTCCTCTGTTGATGCATGACATGCATCCTCAATATGTCCTCAAGAATATTGTTGACCCTCTCTGTCTATTTATATGTCCACAGATGATAAGTTGTATTGAAGGCTAACATTGTCCCCAAACCTGCAAACAATTCCTTCCAAAACATGGAAGTGAACTTGGCATCTCTGTTTGATATGATCTTATTGGGAAAACCATGCAATCTCACTATCTCTTTGATGAAGATCTAAGCTACCTCACTAGTTGAATTAGTAGACTTCACTGCAATGAAATGAGATACCTTACTTAACCTTTCAACCACAACCATGATGGAATAATGCTGCTTCGATGCCCTAATAAAACATGTCATAAAGTCCATGGAAATGAACTCCCATTTCCATTATGGAATCAGAATATGTTGCAACAAACCAACTGGATTCTTACACTATGCTTTCACCTACTAACTGTCCAAGCCTCTTGCAATAAACTCAACCACCTATTTCTTCAAGTTTGGCCAATGATAGAACTTTTTGACCAATGTCAAAGTATTTTGGTATCTGGGGGAGGGGGGGGGGATGAATATGGCTTGACATGAAACTCCCATCTCATGGTAAGCTTCTTGATCTCACTAGTATCTAACATATAAATCATGTTCCTGAATCTGACCAACCCATCTGCCACGAGTTGATACGCCTCATCCCTATTACCTTCACCATGATGTTGCGGTATCTGCTTCAACTGTTGGTACCTGTCATCATGCTGCCCTACATGAAATATCACTATCATAAATTTGTCCCATATGAACTCACATTTGAAACATGATTCACCTACACTCTCCTACTTAGAGCATCTACAACCCTATTCTCCTTTCCCTTAATGTACCTAATCTCAAAGTCAAAATCACTAAATGTATCCAACTATTTATCTTGCATGACATTTGGATTGGGTTGTTCAAATAAATACCTCATCCCACTATGATCACTCATTAGGACAAACCTCATTCCAAGAAGATAATGTCTCCACGTCTTCAATGCATGAATGATAGCTGCCAACTCAAGATCATGAGTCACATAGTTCCGCTCGTGCTCATTCAACTTCCTCGACTCATAACATACCACCTGTCCTTCCTACATTAGGACTCGCCCAAGACCTTCCTTGTAAGCATCTATACACCACGAACTCCTTATCAAGATCTGCGCTCTTCAAAACTTGAGAATTTGTAAGAAAATGCTTCAATTGCTCAAAAATAGCTACACACTCCTCAGTCCATTCAAACTTATTCCCTTTCCTCTGAAAATATGTAATGGGATAGCCAATCCTTGATAATTTCCTAATGAACCACCTATAATAACCTAGTAGTCCCATGAATGATCTGACCTCGTCCACATTCCTAGGAGTAGGCCACTCCATGATAACTTTAATATTTTCTAGGTTTGTTTTTATCCCTTCCTTGGAAACAACATGTCCCAAGTAATTAATCTGAGACCGAAATAAACTACACTTGCTAAGCTTGACATACAACTGATGCTCTCTCAACAAACTCAATACCATTGCGAGGTGCTCTGCATGCTCTTCCTCATTCTTGGAGTATATCAATATATCATCAATAAACACTATCACAAAATTGTCCAAATAAGGATGCAACACAAAATTCATCAAATGCATGAAAATGGTTGGAGAATTAGTAAGACCAAAAGGAACCACCAAAAACTCATAATGCCCATACCTGGTAGGGAAAGTAGTCTTGTATATGTCTTTTTCTTTGATGCACACATGATGATATCCTGATCTCAAATCAATCTTTGAGAATATTGCTGCCCCCTTCAACTGAAAAAAACAAGTCATCAATCCGCAATAATGGATACTTGTTCTTGATACTCACCTTGTTCAACTGCATGTAATCAATGCATAATCTGCGAGTACCATCCTTCTTTTTTACAAACACTATTGGTTCACCTAAAGGCAATACACTTGGCCTTATGTATAATGTATTAAGCATTTCCTTAAGTTGCAACTTCAATTCCACAAACTCTAGAGTGCTCATCCTTTACGATGTATAGGATGTTGGTGCTATTCCCAATAGAAACTCAATATAAAGGTCCACCTCTCTATGGGAAGGAAAATTTGGAATCTCTGTAGGAAACACATCCTAAAACTGCTGCAAAACAAAATACCTCTTCAGGACTTCATCATACTTAACATCCTTTCCTTTGTCACTATAAATATGAATTGCAAAGAATACACATCCTTTCTAGAAACTGCACTTTGCCTGCATAGTTGTAACTGTTCTCACTGATGTTGAATTCTTCTTTCCCTACAAGAATCTCATTTCCCCATCATCATCCATGCACTCAACATCCTTATCATAGCAGCCCACTTTAGTCTTGTGAATGAACAATCAATCCATGCCCAAAAGTATACTATATGAACCCAAAGGAAGCACATTTAGATGTGCTGATGTAGGCATGCCATTCAACTCAAATGCACAATATCTCACCCAATGATGAACTCTTCTCTTGGTCCCTGTTTCCAAATGCACTAACAAATATTTTGCATGCACTTCTTTACTCAAGCAACACTTTTCCACCAGGTCAGGATTGATATAACTATAATTATATCCAAGATCGATTAAAATAGAAACAACTTGATCAGAAAGCTTACCTTCCATCTCAATAATGAATGTTTGATGATCAACCTACCTGTTATCCATTACTGCATAAATCCAAGGAATACTCTGACCAACATCCCCAACTACTTGTGCCTCCTAAGAACTGTAGATTTAAGGCATGACACCCAGGTGTGATGGACAATCTCTCATGCAATGATCTCCATCACAAGTCCAAAATTGCAAAGGCTTCATGCCATTGACTTTGCTATACTCCTCAGGATGAGATCCGTGTCCTCTATCAACTACATTGAACTTCTTATAAACTAATACATTCTCTTTATCACCTGCATCTTAAGGTCTTCCTCGCTTCTTAGTCCACTTTCCTTTAGTCTTCTCATTTCCTTTCCAATCCCGCTTAGGCTCAGACTTACTCTTAGACTTCTCATCACAATGCTTAAGCTTCCTAATGACTTCCTCCAATGACCAAGGCTCATCAAACTCAATTCGATCTTTAAACGCTAAAGGAAATCCATTGATGAGCCTTTGGACCTTTGTCTTCTCATCCTTAAGGTAGGGAACATACCTCAACAACTCAAGAAACTTAGTCATGTAATATTCATATATCATAGAACCCATCTTCAACTCATATAACTCCTTGGCCTTTCCGTCATAATATCTCTTAGACAAGTATTTCTTCCTGAAGAGTCTTTTAAACTCACATCGACTCAAATCCTATATCTTGATGCCTCTAACCCACTTCACATCTTCCCACCAGATATTTGCTCTTCCTTAGAGACTAAATATAACTCTCATGGCTTTCATATTCTTTGAATAATCATGCAATCCAAATAACTTCTTCATCCCAAGTAGCCATGCTTCTGCATCTTCTGGTTTCGTCACATCCCCATCAAAAGTAGGAGACTTGGATTTCTGAACTCCTATAGAAAATATTGCTTCTCACTTTTCTTATAAGGATGATGGCAGTAACGATGATGATGTCTCTCAGAACTAGAACTAGAATGAAATCAATAATTGTTAGCCCGCTTGTCAGGTGTATCCAAATATCTGTCACCTCTGATCGTGTCATCCATATCCAACCTATAACATGATCGAGACTTGCTACCATATACCCCATTAGTCCTTTCCTTCTATCCATGACTGATCATTAGCTATCCCTTCTTATGAAAATCTATAAGGCTTTGAAGGATGAGTGCATTAACCTCTGCTTGGTTTTCCTGAGCCCTGACAAGCCTTTCTTGTGCCTCAATCAACCTGCTATTATATGCCTTACAACTTTTGTTTTTTTTTTCAAACTTCTCAATGTACTTGCTATATCAGGAGAGTACTCCTACCCTTGCTGCTCAACTGACCTATCCCATTCCATTGAATTCACATCAGGCCTGTATGGGGAGTCATGTGAATTGTAGTCCAGCATTATGCTCTTCATCTTTGCTCTTCTATCTCCCACAAACATGTCATGTTAGATAAAAAAAAAAAATATAAACATAATCAAAACCATACCTTAATGAATTTCACGGGAAACTATCACATCTGCACAAATCAATCTAGATTAACACAATATATATACATAGTGATGCCACCATATCAGCATCTCAACATCTTTCATGATGGCACAAGACTGCAAGAATAACCTTCACAATGCATGCATGACCTGCTATGCATGCATAACCATAACCATCACAATAAATGCACAACAAACAAATTGAAATCTAACATGCATGCTTAAAAATATACATTTTCCCATCAGGTCCAAGTGTTTCAACCTGGAAGCTTTTATACCACCCTGTAAAGGCCTCCTCCCACATTTACCCACTTTTATAATCTCTCCAGGGTAAATATGAGATGAGTGTCACTATAATATGACTCAATCTCCAAGTTCTAGTTTTGGAAGTGGGGCTGACAAACTAACAACAAATTGACATACCTCACCCTCCAACTCCACCCACAAAACTGCATGCATGCACTGAGGAGGTTATAACCGCACATGACGAGCTTGCTTGCATCTAGTTATGACCTAGTTTCCTCAATTCAGTGCATGCAACCGCGAGATCTATGGCAATTTTCAAGTAAGCCTCCATACCACTGCCCAAACCTTCATGCATCTTTCCAAAATCATAAATAGCATGATAACAAGGCTAACCATACAAAACTTTAACAAGACCTTGACTAGGACATTCCTAGTACACAATAAACATTTCTTCAAACATATGGTAAACATGAAAGCTATAGGTCATGAATGCACATCTGATCATAAAATTCTGAAATTCATCTTAAAATCACCAAGAAGGATCCAAGCCCTCTCTAACTAGTTTCAACAACACTTGTTAGTCCATGCATTCATCAACCATCCAGTAACTTAACAAATCATGAACAAGATCCATAGCCAGAGCACATCGTATAACCTGGTATATAACCAACATACAGACCATAACAAATCATCCATAATTCCAACATGATAACCATTACAAGTGCTCATAGATCACAAAAGGAAAATAACTCTTATTAACATATGAAAATTCCAACCAAGTCAGGGACTTCCACGTACCACCCAACCGTAGATTAGACATAACCAAATATCTCTTTCAGCCAATCATCCCCTCACCATATTCAAAGCATGAATGTGGGATCCTAAGGATTAAACAAAAACAAAACTGACTAGGGCTTCCAAAGGCCAAACCACCTCAACCCTCAATGATGTCCAAAAATCACTAACATCAACTAGATTTGTCTCTACCCAAGTTGTTCAGGGCTCCACGAACTAATAACTCAACCCACAATTAAATCAAGGCTCTAGAGAATTTGTTCCAACCCGCGGCTCTAGGGACTAATAACTCAACCCACAAGGCTCCAGAGTGTTTGTTCCAACTTGTAGGCTCTAGGAACTAGTAACTCAACCCAAGTTTTTTTAGGGTTCTAGAGCATTTGTTCCAACCCACAACTATAGGGAACCTGAGAACCAATCTGGAAAATAAAGTGGAAAACCCACAACGCCATAGTTATCTAGGAAATGGAAAGACAAGGCTAAAACCACTTTTGATCCAGGAAAATCTCCATTCCAATGACAACACATAACCAAAGAACAACATGCATATACCATGCATCCAAAAATCAGCAAGGAAATCACACATGCAACTTGTTACCTAAGACTTATCCCCACTATAGTTGTTGATCAAACTTTTCCCTTGCGCTCCCTTGCTTTCCCCTGCTTTCTTTCTCCAATCCAAGCGAATGCTAGAGTGCTCCAGGCATGCTCCAAGAATTCTCTTAGTGTGCAAGAGTATGAGAGAATGAGAGTGTGAAAGGAGAGAATCCAAAACTGAACTGACAAAAGCTAGCAAGTAATTCTCTGATGCCTTTTTATTATCGATGCCTCTATTTTCTTCATTTTCCTTCATTTTTCCTCTAATTTCCATTGCATACAAATTTGTGCCTTACTTTTCTCCTATTTTCCTTTATTTTCATAACTAAATTCTAAATATTTCTTATTTTCCTTTGCCAATTTCCATAGCCATTAATTAACCACAAGTGATTCCCACTATAATGTTTACCCACCATTTAACTTGGAATAAGTGTCCCATCACCTTGTCCTTATTTTATTTACATGAAAAATTGACCACTGGATGTTATAATTTTATTATTATTTAAATCAAGAAGTGTGGCCAGACCTAACACATCAGGGTCAAGGGAACTGATGACTGGCTTAGGCATGGTGGTAGGCGTGAGCTACAGTCAGACGATGTGAACAGATGGATGCAACAACCACTGGTCAGCGACGATGATAGTAGATAACTTCCTATCTATATATATCTAACAATATATATATAGATATATATATATATATATATGGCCAAAGAACTGAATGAGGAATATAACGAAATGAAGAAACTCCAAATGTTGTGTAGTGAAATGCTTCAATTGAAATGACAAAAAAGTTAATGAGGTTAGATCAACACACTGGCTATATGTAGTGGTTGAGCGACCAAAGGGTCGAACAACTTGATACCAATTTTACAAACAAAATTTCGTATACTAGTTAAGTAATCTAAAATAATTGGAATATAAAATCATTCATTGAGGATATATATATAATATATATATATATATATATATATATATATATATATATATATATATTATATATATATATATATATATATATATATATATATATATATATTATATATATATATATATATATATATATATATATATATATTATATATATATATATAATATATATATATATATATATATATATATATAAAGATAGATAAGAGAATGATATGAGATGATATGTTTACAAATGAGGGTCCTTCATATATACCTAGGTAGGTGCCCCTTCATGAATGGTCACATTGTTAGAGACATGCCTCTTTTATAGTAATAACTATTTAATTAATCACTATTAATATTAATATTAATAATATTATTATTATTTTATATTTATATTATTTTTATATATATTATATTCATAACATATTGCACCACCTCGGTCCTCATCTTTACTAGCATTTAGTATCTCCCTCTGTGCTGCCATTCACACACATAACTATTAGAATAAAAAAAATCACATGCACAACTTAGTCATTATCATGGTCTATATTCAGAGTCTATTGGTAAGTGTCAGCTAAAACAACACACTTCAAGTTAGTACTGCAATGTCAATGAAAGCATGTCAAATCATCAGTACCATGCTACATACGTAAATTAAAATATAACCACTTCAACAAGACCTATATGAAATCCACACAATCCTCATGTTTTAACACCTATGGCACTACTCTAAAGCCTCTTTTTGTCTCCCAAGGTCTAGTGTTGAAACTTTGCTATGTCAAATCTGTAACAAAACTACGATTTTATTCCCAAAGGTCTAGTATTTGAACCTTTAGCTCTGACACCACTCTATAAGGGTCTGTTCCACCAGCTAGACTACACCACCTGAGTGGAAGGTTTAATTTTTCCTAACTCGATCTCCATAGTTCAGTCATGGGAATGGGGTCATAAATTTTTTCATTCCTTCAACTTCTTCGACTATAACCAAACCTTACCATAACACCGGCCCCTTCAAGACCTTCCTAATGATATAACTTTGGCTTGACCAAACTTATGGGTTTACCAATATAACCATTCCATGTTAGGCTTATTACACTTTCCACATCAACGGTGGCCTCTACGTGTCTCCTTTAGACGTAACACTAGTCGAAGCCCTGATCTCAAGTTGGATGATTGGTTAAGGAGCCCGACTAAGCTATTCACCCAGCTTGCTTCTAGGCCCAATTGACGCAACCACAACTAGCAAACTCTTTTCGACTAGTCAATAGGTCGAACTCACTTTGGCTCCTGACCTGCCCGGTTTGGCCGACTATCTTGACCCCCGAACCGGTGGGTCCCATAAGTGTCTCTCAACATGTATTACTAACATTCCTTAAATTAGAAAATTTCCCCAACTTCTTACTAAGATTTTGCACAACCATAATATGCATAACTTACCCACATCAAAATTCCTTTTGACACATCTTGGCCTTGGAAGCCAATATCGAGTAGTGGACCCCACGTGACTAGTCAACTCACTTCAGCTAGACAAACTAGTCAAACCCCAAAAAATTGATTTACCTCGACTAGATAGTGCCCTACCCTAGGATGTCAAACTTAATGTCGACATCCAATCAATTTCTTTATCTAGGTCAAAAATAAGGAATGTATCCCAAGCTCTTAGGGACTTCTGCTTGATGCATGCAACTTCATGTGCATGACAACAATAAAGTCATTACCTCATTGGTCAGTGACCCTTAGATGAATTGGGTGTTGGGTGTGGAGCCTGATTATCTTCCTGATTCATAGGTCTTATTTCAGCCGAGTGTATACCCTAGGAAGACTATACACCCCACCACATGGGGGGGTGCGGGGGGGAATATCTCCCCTAACTAGGGGGTACAGGGGCTAGAGGGCCCCTGAAGCTAAAAATAGATGAAAAATTGCCTTGTAAAATATTGTAATTTTGTATTCAACCTGGTCATTCATTAGGCAGATGATATGATAGTAGAAGCTATGTCAATTTAGGGTTCTTTTCCCTAGAAGGCAACCCTCGATTTATATGAGGGAATTATTTTGCGGTTATGTATTATGATTCTGAATGAGAAAGAGAGATGAAACTATGTGAGAGCGAAGATGAAATTACAACAGATTTGTTGTGGGTTGTATCTCTTCATTTTGCTCGATGATATAAAAGGAAGGGCTAAATGTTTCTCCGTGGACATAGCCCAAATTGGGTGAACCATGTATATTTGTGTCTCTCTTGTTTTATGCGTTTTTGTGTTTTTGTTTCCACAATATTGTATGTGTTTCATTACACTGATAATTATTTTATAACATTGGGTACCAAAAATATGGGTCCTCCCATTAGGACCCCACACGGTGGAAATTTGACACCTTTCCACCATACACAAGTCTTAACTCATCGACTTGACTTAGGCCTTAATTAATTGTTGAATATTGAGTCCCCTCTAGTCGACTCAGGGTGAAGCCATCCTTGCTTCATCTACCATCAACTAGATTAATAATATCCAAATGATGGAATTTACAAGCTATAACAACGTATTCAACCACATTTTTTATTTTTAAGGGATCATACGATCAACTCTGCATGTCATGAAAGTATTAGCTTAACACATATGGCCTTTATGACCTTATAATCATAAGAGTTAAACATATGCATACAACATCTCATCATAAACAAACATGAACAACATATTCCCATTTTAACAGCATTAATAAATGTATGAATGCTCATGAAAACATTATTCATATTCTCAATAGGACAAGTACATAAGAAAGTAACTTATTTTACTATGTTCAAGTGGTTGGAATTTGGGAGTGGGACTTCAACTCTGCACCCAATCTTAGATTAGCTTGCACTGCAGTCTTTCTTGCAACCAATCACCCTCGAGCCATATTCTAGAGTTTGAGATGAATTTTTCAAGAAATGAACTAATGATGTTAGATGAAACAATGATTCCAAAGTCCCAACAACTCCACCCACTAACTATTTAGTGCAACCAACTGCTATTCAATACAATCAGCTGGAACATGGAATCCAGAGGTAACCCACCTCCACCCACCATCAACTCTTTTCATAGGCTGAAATAGGGAATCCAGAGACCTCCTAGTCCCCACCTACTAGCCAAACAAGGGAATCCAAAGGTTGACACCTCCACCCTCAACAACATAAGGGAATCCAGAGGTCGACACGTCCTTCCTCAACAACACAAGGGAATCCATAGGTTGACACCTCCACCTTTAGCAACACAAAGGAATCCAAAGGTCAACACCACCAATTTCAACAACACAAGGGAATCTAGAGGATGAACCCTCCACCCTCAACAACACAAGAGAATCAAAAGGTCAACAACTATACCCTCAACAACACAAGCATACGTAGTGGTTCCACCTAAGCCTGGGAATCCATAACACACTACAATAATGATGAAATAATAAATGAAACTTCCAAACTCTCCAACCTATCTATCAAGGGAATCCAAAGATCATCCATCTCCATCCTCTAGCTATTCATGGAATATAGAGACTACTTCCCTCACCTGAGATATGTTCTTCCATCCTTCCAATGCTCAATCGAATGACCTTTTGCTTCTCTTCTCTTGTAGCTTGCACTCTTATCATGGTTCTCCTTTTCCACACACCTCCACGACTCAATATTTTTTCACTCCCCTCTACCATGATGGTCCTCCAATATTCTTCGTAACCATTTTGACTCCTTCTCCCCCCCTTCTTTCCCAACGGTCGTAGCTTCTTTTCGGTTGGTCATGGGGATTTCTTATGTCAGCTTCCTAGTCACATTCATTTTTGTTGACTTGGCTTGTCATACATGCTAGTGCGACTCATCCTCTTCTTTAATTTTTGTCATGTTCTTCCTTGCAACTCATCCAAGAAAGTATGGACTCTTTGTCCTCCTTCCTACCCAATTAATCTTTATAACCAGTCTCATTTAATGGGACCTATGCCAACCTTCCATAGCAATAAGAGAACAATCAATTTTTTCTTAAATCACAAGTGTTCTCCTTTCTTAAACTTTGGAATGTGTGTCCCACTACTCAGGCATGTTTTTCATTAATATTACATAATTACAAGGTTTATAATGAGGGGGTATTACCTAGGGGTTGTCACATGATATAGAAAAAGTTTATTGTGTCTAATACTTTGGACTATGAATTGATTTGATATTGTTTTGTGCTTATTAGAATAGAAAATAATTATTATAACTAATGGCTCATTTGTGTGCATCCTTATATGTATCCATGTTGCCTAAAACTAATCATGTTTCCAAATTCTCTTGGTCCAAGCAGTCCTATGTATTATATCATATCCTTTCTCATATTGATTTACCATCATTCTCGTTGAGGATATCCAATCCAACACTTTTTGTTACAGTAATTCTTCCCTAATGATAGGGTTACGTTGTGGCCACCAACAACCCTCCTCCTTATGAAGTGTTATTGCTAATACTGAATAAGTGGGGACCCTCAATAAAAATCAAAAAATCAGTTAGGGTTACATTTTCTTTTTTAGATAAAACTTACAATATCATGGACTTAGGAAAATACCTTGAAAAATCTAAAAAACCTAAGTTTCATAATGAAGAAAATTAAATTCACTCCTTAAAGGATATCACATCGCACAAAGAATGATAGGATACACCTTCTAATGAGTTAAAATAACAAAAAGCGAGATTGCGACGCGAAACCTCATCGCATCGCATACACTGAAGAAACACTCACATTGAATTTTTTTTAAAAATCACCGATATGCAATATCGCATATCGCATATCGCAAAAATCACATGAATTACACAAGGATTATAATGATCTGCGATATTGCGATATTGCGATACTGCGACACTGCGATACTGCAAAGTTGCGATATTACGATGCTACAATATTGTGATGCTGCGATATTGCGATAAAAAACATCACGATGAAATTGCGATATTGCGATACTGCGATCTGCGACATCGCAAAGCGAAATCGCGGGACCTCTCCATCGCAGTTGGTTCTGGCTCACTATTCGAGAAAAATTTTTAGCCAAGATTTGGTCATGTATTTTAATGTGAATTAATGGGTTATTGCCAGTTGTTAATGAAGTAGGGTGTTGTGTTTTTCGAAGAAATAGCTCACATAAGGTGGCATGTTTTGCATATCTTCAGCATTTAAAAGTTTTCCTGTCATTAGTCTTTTATCATTACTTCCACCTTAATGTAAACTGCAGGAAAGAAGGACGAAGCGTTATACAGGGTACTATGCAAAAAACTACGAGGGAAGGCAGTGCTCCAATGTACATTTCGGAAGGCACACATAATCCACTCAAGGAAGAAAAAGAGTCGTAGAACTCTTCTGAGGCATTTATCACAGATTTCTCATATACAGCCATGGTTGAATGGGTACTGAATGATGCTGATACCCGACATATACAGTTTAATTCTCAGGGTCAAGAGCTCATGGAATCACTATTTTTACAAATTTTGAGCTTTATAACGAAAGAGAGAAAAAGGCGCAAGAGGCAAAAAACCGCATCAGGGAAGCCCGGATCAAGAAATAGAGGCAGTTTCCGATGCGCGATTAGCGCTTAGCGCTAATCGCGCATCGCTAAGAAAAATTGTTTGAAAAGGAAGGTCCCTAGTTACTCAGTCACCTGCGAGCCCCGAAAATTGCAAGAAATTAGCGATAGAAGCAAACTGGAAACAGAATACTAAAGGAAAAGAAGAAGCAATCCAAGGGTTAACCAAGTTGAAATGGGATTTTTACCAAGCATACATGGTAATGATACATATTCATTGAATGAGTCTCAAGCATATCATCAATTTTACTGAGAAGATAATGCCAGCTCTTGTTGATTCTGTTTGCTTAACTCAACCAAAGGCGGAAGACAGTCAGCCGACTCTACTCAGAAAAATACTGAATGCTTGTGACATTAAGGAGTATATTTAGAAATAGTTAGATAGTAGATTTAATTTTAGAATAGTTTTGCTTAGAAAGAGGACGGTCATTTAAACCGAATCCTCAATTTCTGTAAATAAGTTATTTAGTTAGTAGTATTTAAACCCTTCTCATGCATTTAGAGAAGGGTCCAAAAATTTATCAAAAACTTGTCCTCAGAACATTCACTTTTGCACCCTCAGAGGAGGTTTTGGTGAATGGAACAGGGTTTATTTGATATTTGCATTTGATATCTACTACTGATGTTGCACTTTTGTACTCTTAGTAGATGTTAAATCAAGGAGAGATAAATCAATTATCGCTTGAAGCTCATGAGTAGGACTAGTTATAAATGGTACTTTTATCTCTTAACCATTTCTGCTTATGCGTTAAAGTGATATTCAATTTTCAGTTGTTTATATATTACAGAATGGATGTCTGAGTTATCATTTGGCACTTTTGTATGGTGATGACTATTTGTTTATGTTTAGTGTATGAATAGCTCATTTATGCGATAAGTTTTAACAATTGTTTCGTCTAACTTCTTATACGAAGTAGTTCATCTTTATCGAATTCTTTTCTTATGATAGCTGAATGATCTTTATTACCAGTTATTGTTTGAAATCTTTTTAGATCGCATAGAAGAAATATCACACCCCGAGTTAACATAAATTTTGATGTTTTTCTGTTTATTAGAATACAATAGCATAGCATTAGATTAGATAGAAGTATTCCATTTAGAACAGAAACACCCATATTTCTCACACACACACACTGAATTGGGAAATTGGTCCCATATCCCTAGTCGAACCCGCTATACCAAATGGATAAGGAGCTGCCAACCAAGGTCTGGACCAAGCGGGTATCCCCCTTGTTGTCGACCCGATTTTCGGGGCCTTCAACATATTTGGCACTAGAAGGAGGGCTGAAACATGTTGTCTGTTGGAATTTGTTTTCAATTTTAACATTTGAATTAGGATGTCCTCTCTTAAACTTCCAATTTGGAGTTCTATCCATGTTCGTGCATCTTCCAACACTCCACCCGAAGTGGTAAGGCTATTGTCTCAGGTAAAATTTGATGGTAAGAGAAATTCTTCTGCTTTTAATCATGCCTTTCAATTTATTCAAGGAGTTTCAAATTCTAATTTTCAAGGAATTGACGAAGGCATTTTATGCAGAATTTTTACTCTCACATTTGTAGCAGAAACTAGAAAATGGTGTAGAACCCTTCAAGTTGCCTCAATTCATAGCTGGGATCAATTTGTCATGGTTTTCGTTTGCAAATTCGACTCCTATGATTATAATCAGGTATATGATGAAATTGAATATCTACGAAAATAAGATGAATCTGTTAGAGATTTTAATATTCTATTTCATCTGAATTGTTTAAAATTTAATATCGAGAATGATCCCATAAGTGAAGAATCATTAGATTGTGTTGATCATAATTATTCGTTGCCTCTTATTCCCGACTCATATGAAATTAATCCAAGCTTTGTTCAATTCCCTTCCGACATAAATGAGAAATCCAATTTGGATGTGCAAATAAATTATGATGAAGAGGGTTCACAAAGCTTAGAAGATATTTCGGATCGAATACTAGAAGACAAAAGCGGCAATTTTGGAAGAAAGGTCACCTTGGAATCTGAAAGCAACTTTGAGGCAAATTCAGAAAATATGATCGCAACTCAACAAATGCCAAGGTAGAAAACAAAGTAATTTTCTTTCAAAAAACACGAGCACATCAAGGTATGATCTAAAACCTGAAATCTATGATGAACATAATGCGCAAGAGTTTTCAAAAAAAGATATTTCTTGCATTACTCCAGAATCACATAATGCGCAAGTTGGGTGCCTGACGTCTAACATCTGGTATGAGATCACATTTTGGCTATGGGAGATGCCTTTATCATTAAAGGTTGTGGATCTTAGACCTTGATTTATTGAAGAAATACATTCTTGATTAGATCTTAGATAAGCCTATTTAAATGAGAGTCTTAAGACAAAGCTTTGGTTAAATAAGAATGGTTAGCGATACAAGAATTGAGATAGATAAGTTTAATGGCCATAATTTCGAGCTCTATAAGCTTGAAATGGAAGATCTCCTAATGGATTGTTGTGATTTTCAACTTGGAATACCTCCAACTGGCATGTCACTAGAGAATTGAAATAAATTCAAAAGAAAATTGAGGAGTATGATTTGACTTTATCTTGTAGATTTGGTGTTTATAAATGTCTTGGGGGAAGACTCGGCCAAGAAACTATGGGATAAGTTGGGAAACTTGTACCAATCAAAATTGTTTCTTTGAAATACAGTTACTTCCGTCGGCTCCCGCTCTGCGCCTGCTGCGCAACCCTAGCCCGCCTGCGCCCGAGCTTTCTCCCTCATGGTGTCTGGAGGTGGCCCTGAGGCCCCTCCTCCTCTTCCCCCTGAAGTCGCGGCCTTTAAGGCCCTTGTAGAAGCCTCAGGCAAGCGCCCCGCTTCTGGGCAGCAGCAGAAATTCGTGAAGAAATTGGACAGTATTCCTAAGGTCGCTCTCCCTGAAGAAGAAATATGTAGATCAGCTTTGAATCTCGCCGAGAATGGTTTGATTGGTCAATTCACCGGGCTGTGGCCGTCTTCGAGAGCTGTAGAAGAATGGGTCAAAAGGAACTGGCTCCCTCTAGTCAGCGAAGGAATCAAGATTTATTTTGTGGGCAAAGGGTTCTTCGTCTTTCTGTTCGACAAATCAGAAGATCGAGGCCTGATCTTCAGAAACGGGCCATACTTCATGGGGCCCCAAGGTCTTTATTTGAACAAATGGTCTACTGATTTCGATCCAGCGCAAGATGTGCCTAGGGCGGTCCCGGTTTGGGTCCATCTTCCGCATCTCCCTTTGCACTGCTGGAACCAAGGCTCCTTACGATCAATTGGAAACGCCCTGGGAAAATTCATCGATCAAGCCCCAAGGAAGGACCAGTACTCCTGTGCCCGGATCTGTGTGGAGGTCGACTTGGAAATCGGATTACCTGAAGCGATCCAGCTAACGGTGGCAAACTGGTCTCATATCCAAGAACTCGATTACGAACAATTGCCCTTTAAATGCCGCTTTTGCCATGAGTATGGGCATTTTGCCAGATATTGCAAGAAAAGAAGCGAGGAGACAGCAGAAAAGGGAAAAGAAGACCAATGGAAACAGGCAAAGAAAACATCAGCAAATAGGCAGAGCAACAAAAGCAAGGCTAAAGGGCCCGAGAGCAAAGTCGACAACGGAAGCACAAGTAATCACAACGCTGGAAGCAGCGATCCAAAGGCTAATGAGGGAGTTAAAAATCCTTTTGAAACCCTAGCACCTCCCCCAGATCCCCCGGAAGCAGAGGAAGAAGAACCCCTACAGCCTGCCACTATGGAAGCTATAGATCCAGGCAATATTCAAAGCACCTTCACAAGCAATATATCTTCGCCTTCATATGCAGAGATCATAAAAAAGAAGAAAAAACCAATAGAGAATATTGGATCTTCAGATGACGAATCTCGTGAAAAAGTAACAAAAAGGGCTGGACGAAGAACAAATAAAGAAACCAGAGAAGAGGAGTCAGAAAAACAAAAAACTCTCGGCAGTCAGGCAACAATAGAAATGACCCTAGGGAGAACTGTCAGGCCAAGGACCTCCAAAGGAGGAGGACCCACCCCATCTAGCGGTAAATGATGCAGATGATCTCTTGGAACTGCAGGGGTCTGGGTAATCCTAATAAGGCAGAAGCAATCAAAGATTTACTGAAGATAGAGACCGCGGACATCCTTATGCTCCAAGAGACAAAAGTAGAAGGGGAAGCCCTTCTAAACACCAGCATCAACAAATGGAAATTCGACTCAGGAAAGGCCGTTAGTGCAAGGGGAACTGCTGGAGGTCTAGGCACTTTTTGGACTAAAAGCTTCTCCTTGGAACGAAGTCTAGTAACTCAGCATTGGATCTTTACAGAGTTGCGTCACACTGTAAGTAACCTCTCCCTCGCCCTGTTTAATTTATATGTCCCAGTACATTATGAAGAGAAGAAAGAATGCTGGAGATCGCTTTCAGAGTTTTCAGAGCTAAACAGTCCTTCAAATCTGGTCTTAGGGGGGGACCTGAACATAATTTAGATTTAAAAGAAAAGAAAGGAGGGATCCAGTCCAAAGATCCCTTCAGCAGAACAGTGGGCAGTTTGATCCAACGCTGGGACTTGGTGGATCCCAAACCAGTCAGAGGTAAGTTCACCTGGACAAATAACAGAACTGGAGATAACCATATCGCAGCTAGACTGGACAGGTTCCTCATCAACAGCTCTCTAATGATGGACAAAAGAATTGTGTTCTCGAAAATCCTTCCAAAACTCACCTCGGATCACAAACCAATTCTCTTTTGCCTAAAGGAAGAAGAAGATTCAGGCCCCCTTCCATTCCGCTTCAGCCCACTCTGGGCAGGCAAGGACGGGTTCATGGACACTGTTCAATCAGCATGGCAAATGGACGTCAATGGCTCCCCAAGCTATGTGTGGGAACAGAAATTGAAGAAGGTTAAATCAGCTCTCAAACTATGGATAAAGAACTCCATTCAATCCCCCAACAGGCAGCGGAAGGAGGCGATCTCACAACTGGAAGGCATTCAGTTTGAAATGGAAAACACGCTCCCTACAGCATCAGAACTCGCCCAAGAAAAATCGGCTCAAAAGGATGTGTATTGCTCCTTCAGGAAGGAAGAGGAGTACTGGCGATTAAAGTCCCGAAGTCTGTGGCTGAAATCCGAGGACAGAAACACCTCATACTTCCATAAACAATGCAGGGCTCGCCTTTCGCGCAACCATATTGCCGAAATCACCAGCTCCAGTGGTCAGGTCTTCAAAGGCTTCGCTCAAATCCAAGAGGCAGCGACAAATCACTTCAGAAATCTCCTTAGCGCAGAGAGAAATGGTGAGGAGAAGGACGAATTGGATTTTCTATCGGTCATCCCCAACCTAGTTAGTGAGGAAGCCAACGACTCATTGACGCTCCCAGCATCGGAGGAAGAGATCACCAATATTGTATGGTCGATGGACCCCGACAAAGCCCCAGGCCCTGATGGGTTTTCAATTCATTTTTACAGGATCTGTTGGGAAACAATTAAATTTGACCTCTTCAGAATGATAAGAGGAGTATTGACAAAGGCAAAAATGGGAGGAGGCACAAAATCTACATTTTTAACTCTAATCCCCAAGGATTCTAACCCAAGATCGTTTGATAGGTATAGGCCGATCTCCCTGTGCAACTCATCATACAAGATCGTGGCGAAATTGCTGGCTAATAGGATTAAGCCTCTCCTTCAAAATCTAATTTCCCCAACGCAAGGAGGATTTGTAAAAGGCAGACAAATCTTCGATAACGTCATCCAAATTCAAGAGGCTCTTCAATCCAGCTATGCTCGGAAAGAACAAGGTATGATAGTTAAATTAGATATGAGTAATGCTTTTGATCGTGTTAATCGATCCTTTTTGTACAGGGTCCTTGAAGCCTTCGGGTTTTGCCAAGATTTTATAAATATCATCAAAGCATGTACAGACAATGTTTGGATCGCTCCTCTGGTGAATGGGAGGCCAACAGAATTTTTCTCTGCCACCAGGGGTTTGAGGAAAGACTGCCCCTTGTCCCCCTTTCTATACATTCTGTTGGCAGATTCATTAAGCAGGAAATTATCTCGAGAGCAACATCGTGGATTCATCCCTGGAATTAGAATTGTGCAAGAGATCCCTTCAGTGAACCATGCGCTGTTTGCTGATGATGCTCTCTTACTGGGAGGTGCATCCCTGAGAATGGCAAAAGCTTTCAAGTCAATCCTTCAAAAATTTTGCAATGCCACAGGCGCTCTCATCAGTGAAAAGAAGAGTGATGTCTATGCTTGGAATGTCGATCAACAAACCATCGACAGGATTTCCAACGAGCTGGGCTTCAAAGGATACGCTGAATGGGATAAAATTAAATATTTGGGTCTCCCCTTGACGTTGGGTTCCAATCGGAACAATCTATGGGAGGAGGTAATCTCAAAGTTTAACAAGAAAATAGCTGCATGGGGCGGATTCTAGCTCTCCTCAGGAGGAAAGCTCACCCTTATCAAGTCGGTCCTTTCCGCGCTGCCCACCTTCCAAGCGTCATTGCTTTTGGCTCCAAGACAAATTGCTAATCAAATTTCACGCCTTATCTGGAATTTCCTGTGGAGCGGAGGTAAAGGAAACACCAATCGTTTTCACCTTGTCAATTGGGATTTGGTGAAGCGTCCTATCAGGGAGGGCGGCCTCCAAATCAGAGACCCTACCCAAGCCAATTTAGCGATGGGCTGCAAGATCCTGTGGCAGGTTATCTCTGAGCCTTTGCATCCAACTAGTCAGATCATTATCCACAAATATCTAAGGAATTGCCAGCTCGCTTCCTTCAACCCAGCCTCTTCTCCTAAAGGCACTTTGGCGTGGAGACTCTGTTGTAGAGGGCTCGATTTCTTTAGATCGCATTTGTATAAAGTACCCGGCAATGGCAAAACGATTTGGTTGTGGAAAGACCGAATCATGGGTCATCCCCCCCTCTCAGAAAAACTCGAAATAGCAGGAATAAGAGCATGGTTAAGAGCAAGAAGGATCAGAAAAATCGTGGACATAGTAGAATGGGACGAAGATGGCAAGTGGAAGTGCTGGAAATTGCCAAACATCCCTGAGCTATTTAACGATCAGCTAATCTTACTCAAAGATGAAATAGCAGATTTCGCCCCCGTCCACCTGGAGGAGGAGGATTCTTGGGGTTGGGGTCAAACAGGGGTCTACTCAGCAAAACAAGGGTATTTACATATGCAAGGTAATAAAGATTCAGTCCACCCGGAAGGAGTGTGGAAGCAGATATGGGAGTGCTTCAGCATCCCGAAGATTAACTTCTTCTTCTGGACCCTGTTTCATAACAAAATCCTCACTGGCGAGAATCTTTGCAAACGGAACATCGCTGGCCCTCATCGATGTGTGCTTTGTAAAAAAGCTCAGGAAACCTCAGCTCATATATTTCTCGAATGTGAGTTTGCCCAGAAGACCTGGACATGTTTCTTAGCTGGCCTGAATGTTAGTTCTCCAGAGAACTGTTCAATCTCAGAAATGTTCTTGTCCTGGAATGCTAGATATCCTCATCGCATCGCTGCCAAGTCCCTCTGGTCCAAGGTGTGGACCGCAGCCCCGAAGTATGTATGTTGGAAGGTGTGGCTCTCTAGGAATGAAACAATATTTAATCAAACAGAAACTTCAGCCGAAAAAGTAGCAGAAAAAGCCAAGAATCTTCTAATAGAGACCCTGAGACAGTCCAGCGCAAAAGACAATTCTTTAAGAGACGAAGAAAGGGCATGGTTGGGCGACTTCTCTCCCATAATGGGTCCTCCCTCTGTCTCCCGGCCTTCCCTCAAGGAAAATTGGAGGATCCGTGATAATGTAGAAGGATTTCAGAAGTGGTGGAAACTTCAAGGCAAATGCACCATATTTTTTTACGGAGCCTCAAAAGGTAATCCAGGCAGATCAGGGGCGGGGGGAATCATCTACTATTCGAATGGAAGCAAAGAGTGTTTCAGTTGGGGCCTCGGAATAAAAACAAATAATCAGGCAGAAGTTCTTAGCCTTTGGAAAGCCTGTCAACTCGCCAGGAGAAAAGAATCCAAGGAGATAGCAGTGTTTGGGGATTCAGAACTGCTGATCAAAGCTTTAAGGAATAACAAAGGGCTCAATGATCCTGTTCTGAATAAGCTGATTCTTAGAGTGTCCAGACTCTTGAAGGAATTCCCTTCAGTCCAAATATTCCATATACTCAGAGAATTGAATTCAGAAGCTGATTCTTTGGCAAACATCGGATGCAACCTGGAAAAAGGCATGATCAGCACAAATTCAGGTGAGGCGATCTTGGTTGCCATCCCATAATCAGATTGTGAATTCGGAGAATTCTGCCTCTGCAGTGAAAAGAGTTGGAGGTCTCCAGCTACTTCCACGTCTTGCTAGATTTTGTCCTTAGTCTTTACCTCCTTGCATCATTCCAGGGGAGACATGATCTTCCTCCAAGTTCCGAATCCAGAGGCCAGTTTGCTCAGAAAAATCGATCCTTATTCGTCTGCTGGGATGCATTTTGACTAACAGTATCAGGCTGCAGCAAGTCTATGATGGCAATTTGACAACCTGTCGACATCAATTCAATGGAGCTGAGATCAGAACAAAGGGGCGGTTTCCTTCGTATCAAGAGCTATGGATATCGTATGAAAGCGTGGTCGTTTTCTGTTGAGGACGCATGGATTGCTGAGAATTGGCAGTCTTCTTTCAGCTGGAGTTCATCCTCTTCAATACCGAGCTGTATATGACAAAGATACAGGGGTGGCGCCATCATTTCTCAGGTTCAGGAAAAAGAAGAGAGTCAAGTTAATAGATATGGAATTGTAATCCACATCGCTTCCCCATTAGCTTTGAGTATTCAAGCTAGAAGGGATGGCTGATGTATTCCCTTTCCTCTATTGACTTCTTATAGCAGTAGAATTTGCTGAGATCAGACAAAGATATGTAAATCTGCTTGGACCTCGATCTTTCATCAATAAAATTACCCGTTCTGGTTAAAAAATAAAAAATAAAAAAAAAAATTGTTTCTTTGAAATAAACTTTATCTTTTGAGGATGAGAGAGGGTGATTTGATCATAGAATACCTAAATGCATTCAATGTTGTGGTTAGTTAGATATTGAGTGTGGATATCTTTATAATAGAGGATGATAAATGTTTCAATCTATATTGTTTTTTTCTAGACATATGGGATATTTTAGTCATGGCTATTGGGAGTAATAAAACCACATTGATGCTTGATGATGTGGTGGCATCTTTGTTATCAGAAGAGATGAGGAAAAATAACATGAAAGGATTGACCAAGGACACATTATTGGTGAGATGTCAACTGGTTGATAGAGGAAAATGAATCCTCCAAAGGGAGATATAGATCAAAGAGAGGATCTATGTATCTTAGTCACTTGATGGTAAGATGTTAGAAATGTGGTAAAGTAAGGCACTACAAATGAGATTTCAACTCAAAGGTTGTAAAGCAAAGTAAGGGATCTCACAAGTAGTTGTACGAAGAAAATATATATATTATTTATTATATATATATATATATATATATATTATTATAGAATAAATAATAAAAATAAATAAAATAAGTAAAACATAATAAATTAATATAATATATTAATAATTAATTAATCTAATTAAAAATTATTATATTAAAAAGATAAATAAATACAAATAAATAATTAAAAAATAAATAAACAAATAAATAAATAAAAATAAATAATAATAATAATAGAGGAAGGAGGGGATGTATACTTAGCTTCAACAAGTACACAATGAGATCATGAGCCATAGTTGATTGATTTAGGACCATCCTATCATATGACACCCCACAGGGAGTGGTCTGGTGAATATGAAGAATATGATGGGCATGATGTCTATATGGGGGATGCATAAACAACTAGGATAATTTTTCAATGTCAAGTTCGATTGATGCTCAAGGATGATTAGAGTAGAACATTGCTAGGTGTGTTGCACATTCCAAGTTTAGCCAATTGATTAGTTGAACGGGTGATGAAGGGTTGCATACCATATTAGAGAATGATTCATGAAAGATGGTTCATGATGTTAATGAGAGGTGTCCAGATTGAGACATTATGCAAATTGTCAAGGCAATTCAACCTAAGTGGATATAATTGTGCAATCATTCCTAGAATCGAGGGGTCAACCTTTTATATAGTTGATTATAACATTTTGTGTCATCAAAGGATGGGACATATTAGGAGGAAAAGTATTCAACCTACACAAAGAAAAGGTATGAATGAAGGATTGCATGGTAACTCTCTAGAATTTGATATATATGAAAAATATATTTATGGAAAGCAAAATCTTGTTACATTCCCATATGGTGCTACAAGGGAAAATGGGGTCCTAGAGCTAGTTCATAGTGATGTATATGGACCAGTACCAACATAATCACTAATTATATCTTTGTCTTATTTTTACTTAATCGATAACTTCTTTAGGATGACATGGTTGTGTTTCTTAAGGAATAAGTCTAAGGCTTTTAGGAGTTCAAATTTCTTATGAAAAAACTAGACAAATAGGGAGATTACAATAACAAAGACTGACATCATATGTGAATTTTGTGGTAAAGAGTTTTAGAAATTATGAAAATAGCATGGAATAATATGAAAAACAACTATTCCATATAACCCTTAGAAGAATGAAATCACTGACAGAATGACCAAGATGTTTATGGACATGGAAAGGAGCATGCTAAAAAGTGTGTGATTGACACAATAATTTTGGGTGGAGACAATCAACATTGCATGCTACCTAGTAAATAGGTCTCCTTCATCAATGCTAGTTGACAAGACTCCAAATGAAGTATTGTTTGGTAAAAATCCATTATTCATACATCTCAGGATATTTGGTTTTGATGTGTTTTCCATGTTCCAAAAGAAAATAGAACAAAGTTGGATAACAAGGTAGTCAATTCTATTTTCATTGATTACAAGGATGGAATGAAAGGACATAAGTTAGGGGATCCAATGACGAAGAAAACTATTTATAGTTTAGATGTGATCTTTAGGGAATTTATGTGTACTTCTAGGAATGAAGAGGCTCCAAAGGAGGAGGAATATTAAAATTTGTTTTTCAACTTAAAGCACGAGGAAAGTGATTCAAATTGGTCAACCGAATTGGATGAAGAGATGGAATCATATGCTCTAATCTTAAGGAGGTTTGGGTGATTAAGGAACCAAACTGAAAGGTATAATTCACCAAATTTCTACTATGCTTTAGTGTTATCTATCACTGATTATGAACTTGGGTCATTAAAAAGGAGTTAGTGAACTTGATAGAGGGTAAACTCTAGTTGAGAGCCATGGTTGAAGAAACGGTATCTTTGCATAAGAATGGGAAATGGGATTTGATCCAACTACTCGATGGGAGAAAGCTTGTTGGTTGTAAGTGGGTGTTAAAAAAAAACTAAATGTGATAAGTCACATTGAGAAGGAGAAGGCTCAACTAGTGGTGAAAGGTTATTCCCAAGTTGAGGGAGTTAAATTCAGCGAGATATTTTTCCCATTGTAAAATTAACTTCCATTAAAGTTTTGATATCCCCTTGGTAAATATCTTTCTCGAAGTAAATAATTGTAATTATGTTAATTTGTTGAGAGAGGGACATAAATTCCATTGTTTAAGGTAGGAGATTACTTGAGGGAATGCAGGGTTTAAATAGTAGTCATGGGTTGGTTGAAGTGGCCTTAAATGAGCTGATTGTGCAATAAGTCTAACCAACTAGAAAAGGAAAGGCCCAGGTGTCCTTAACTTCTAACAGCAAGCAAATAAGGACAAAAATTAAACAGATCAGTATGGGTTACACTGTCAAAGAAAGGGGTTGCGTGGAACTTCGTGAAGAGGAGGTGGTTGGATGATAGATAGGATAAGGAAAAATAAGCTGAGGGGGATATACACTCTTAGGAATACTCATGTAGAAAAGGGGAATGCACACCAAAGCAACAAGAGAGCATAAAAAGCAAAAGAGTAGGAATCGTGATTCCTATCCCTAAGTTTTTGATCTCCAAACCAAAGCACAAGCTAAAGAATCCTCTGACACCAGGCTTACTAGGTAAAAAGCATCAAAGAGAGAGACAACAGTGGCTTACTTTCTAGTCTAAATAAACCATTGGACGCTGGTGGTTTTATGAACCTGCTAAATTGGAAGGATTTAGCCTAATGCTCGTGAGGGCTGAAAGAACCACCAACAGTTGCCTTGGGGCTAAAACTCTAGTTCTTAACTCACCATTGAACTAGCTGGAGAGTGATTCCTTTACAATCAATAACTTAACCACTGATGAATCTTCCTTATTGTGGCTCTCTTCTCCTATAAAGTGAGTTGAAGTTCTCTTTGTCGTGGTATCCTGGTGATGGGCCTCCAAATTAGACATAAATTAAGGCCAATATGACCATCCTTCAGCGCATTAAACCTATTTTTTTTACATTAGATGACATATTTTTAGCTTTAATATGTTCATTAGGAAGGTTTAGAGATAATTACGTATTTGTGCCTAATATTATTTATTTTTGTAGAATATTATGAGAATATTGGGCAGATTATGAAGATTTGGAGGCTGAGATAATCTAAGGACTTTCTCCTTGCTACAAGATGGACAAAGATTAGATAATAAATGGACAATATATTATGAAATCATTGAACAAATTTGGGAGCTCCAGTGATTGACAAAATCTAGGAATGTGCTCCCCGTCATTTAATGCAAATTCCTGGTGTTGGGAACTAGATCCACTTTTTGAGGGATTTTGGAGGGGAAAACTGCTTCCTTTCAAGGAGAATGCTTCTTCATCGCGTTTTATAAGTACCAATTTGAATTTTCCTCTAGAGGCATGTATTTCTTAGTCTTCTCATGAAGAAAATTTGTTATTTAGCAGTTTCACTTTAATTTTTAGCAAAGATGTACTTGGATTGATTAAAATAATGAATATTGGTGTCATTTTTGTTTCTAAAGCTTGGGTTAATTCATTTTAATTTGAGTATCCTTGGAATTGGCCATCCCAGGAGCGTCAGATCCATGTTGTACAATTTCTTTATTTCCTTTGAATGTTTTTTTCCCTTGCATCTCTAATTGTTGCATTTACTATTCATGCTTCTTTTGTTGTAGGTCATATTGGTTAAATTATTGAAGTGATTTGTTTTACATGTTATTTATAGATTCAAAAGCATGATTCATCCTTAGAAAAACTTTTAAAAGCCATATTCATCATTAAGCTACTTGGATTGGTTTACTAGTTCACAAATCTAGAATTTTTGGAAGTCTCTTGTAGCAAAATAGTAGTAATTTTATGCTATATTTTAGCACTTGTTAACGAAACTATTTTGAGTTGATTCCACCTAGATTGAGTCATAAAAAAATTCAAGTTAATATTTTTTTTTTTACCCCATAGCATTTGCACTCGATTAGGTTAGGCATTTGGTAGGTTAACTAGCTCACTGATTCTTAGATTTCTAGTTTTTGGAGTATTAATTTTCTGCTATTTTTAGCATATGTTAAAAAGGGTATTTTTGAGTGATTTCACTTAGATTACAGTCCTAGGAAATCATACTTAATATAAAAAATCACCCCATATCATTTGCATCCGATTTGATTGGTCATTCGTGAGATAAATCATAGGACAAACTAGATGATAAACTAGGCATTTGTCTTTTCAAATATAAAAATCATAATATTTCTGTGGTGTGTAGGTGCTACTTTGGATTTTCAGGGTTATAATTTCCAATTACACTCCTTATTCTACCACTAGCTCCTTTCTTGTACCTCAACAACTCCTCCAAAACATTGTTCATCGAGAGTACATTTCTGGTTTGTTGAAGGCCACTATGTGCATTGTTCCTTGTGCAATATGGGCCCTTGAAGGGTACTAAACTTGGAAAGGGAGACATACAATCGTCTCCTACCTTTCATTACCCTTTCACACCTTTATATCATCTTTTACACCCTTAGAATGCTCACAAATCCAATCCTATAACAAAACAGGGAAATCCTGTAACATTATGTAGCAGTCCTATAACATCATGTAGCACTGTCTAAACTTGACAAGATTTGCTCCAAAAGCTTGATCTTTGCCTCTTAGCCTTGAAAAATTTACCTTAGGCTTTGAATTAATGATTGAGGAAGACTAAAGACCACTTAGGACTTGCATTTTTTACGTCTGCAACACATCTCAACAATTTGGGTTGGTGGACAGATTTATGAATTTGATAGCACAATAATGATTTTTTTTAATTGCCACATCTATGAACTCTATCAATGGATCTAAAATCTTTGGAATACAATGATTGATTACATGCTCTTTACTTCATGCAAGTTATAATAGTTTTCTTTCTTTATTCTTAAGTTATGGCTTCTATTTCAACCATTGTTATTTCCATCCCATAGACTAGGTTTCCTTTTAATGCAACATTTACTTTTTGCAAGTAGCTTAATGTTTACATTTTTGCAAGTAGTATAGCCTTTACATTTTTGCAATTAAAATTAACATTTACATTTGAGTGAGCAACAATTCTATTTCTTGCAACTAGAGTAACATTTTCATTTATGCAATTAGTTTATGCTTTGATTTCATGACATTCATTTCATTGCATCAGATCAACGAAAGAATGACACATTTCATGTTGCACATATAATGTCGACACCTATTAAGTTTGTACAAACCCCGGGTTTATAATTTAAGTTGGTAGCCTTGGGATTTGAAGCATTCTTGTTGCAACACTGGGGCTCATCACTTTTTGGCACCGTTGTCGAGGAGGTGTCAAAGTATGCATTATTTTCTTCCCTAGTTGATTTATATCTTTTACTTTATGCAAAAATAAAAATAAAAATTAATCATGCATATTTCATTTAAAAAGGATAAAAATTGCATTGCATTAGCATTCTTATTCAAAACAAATTAAAAAAACAAAAAAATTACTTCTCCAACACCAACCCACCCCCCAACCTCCCCCCCCCCCCCACCCCACCCATTTGACCATGTAGTGCAGTCATAACCACATCACCATCCACTTTTGTAGGAAGAATAAGAGGAGGTTGCAGAGAATGTAGAAGAAGTGGATGGAGATGATGACAATGAGGAAGATCCTCTTGGATTTCACATTCAAGATACTGATATCATTGTTCATATGAAGAACATCCGTCCATCTTTCCTTCCCAACTTCCATGATATGAGGTCAGAGGATCAGAAAACCTTTCTCTTTGAATTTGAAATACTTTGTAGATCTTATGGCTACTTATTAAACACTCAAAATTTGACATTGTTTTGGACAACATTGAAGGATAGATCTCTTAAATGGTTCATGAGTTTAGGGATTAATTCAATAATGATGTAGGTGCATGCCACTCAGACAGAAAAAAGCCGGAAGTTTCTATGTTTTCTAGTTTAAAAATAGGAATAGGGTAGAAAATAAAACAGGCTATCTTTTTTTTCAGTTAAAAATAGCATAAAAGTAGTGAATAAAACTTGTTATCTTTTCACAGATAAACAAGTTGTAAAAAAGCCTAAATTTACTATGTAAAAAGTTTGCTTTTGTAATGAGTAAGGTTATCCATGTAAATAAAAAAAAAAAGACTTGGGCGACCAAGCTGATCGGAGAGTCGAATGGCAACTCTTCAATGTAAAAAAACAGTGTCTTGTTTATGGAATGAAGAGGGCGTGTTATGTAATGAATGTTTTGTTATATTTTTCTATCCGACCCATATGTAAAGACTGTTTTTTTGGTATTGTTAATAAAAAAAAGACTGGAGGTGCGTCTTAACCACTGCTGTGCGTGCGCAATTCATTAACAATTGTATTGTATGCTGTGTTAATTTATAACACTGTGCGTTCAGAACTTCATTTGAAGGCTGGTAGAACCATGTGGATTTTTATTTACAGCGAAACCTTAAGTTTGGAATTGCTTCAATAATGCGTGGGCATTGAACCGTGGAACAAAACCTATGTATAGTGTATGGAGAATAGCAGTGCGTTTTTATGATATGGACAGCGGTGTTGTAATGGCGAACTGAATGGATAATAAACATGGTTTCATTAAACCGTCGGCATAAACCTGTGTCTGACTATATGGAGCGCGCACCATGGCCGGGTATCATTATAATTGTTGCATGTGAGAATTGAGTGTGCATTTAATCCACTGTGCAGATGTATATATATATGTTGCTTGAATTATTAAAGAACTGTGGTGTGTATGTGTATGTTCCAACTGCGTGTGCGGAATATTTTTAATTTGGTGACAGCTTGATTGTAAGGTTTTCCATCATTGTTATGCGTACATTTTTCATGGATATCCTCATACAAATTTGCAGTTACAGCATGAGTTTAGTTTATAATTGTTGGGCACCTGTATATGCATTCCCACTATAAATGTGTGATCCAAGGGAGAGAGAGTCAGGTATTGAAGATATTGTAATCAAATTGGAGCGATTGTCATTAGAGCCAGAGACCGGTCCATCAAATAAGATCATGGAATGATATGAAAAATGATTTTCTAGAAAAATATAAAGATCATGATGTTAAAGGAGAAATATTTAGAATGACTCAAAAATAAGATGAGAGCCTTGAGGATCTAATAGACATATTTATATATAATGTTAAGAGGGAAAAATTACATCATTTAGGATTTGATACACTAAAACCCTCTTACTTAGAAAACTTAGTGATGAGTGGATTGATCCACTTGATCTCATGAGTAGAGGTGTGTTGTGGCCAGCAACAACCCCCCTTCTTATTTAGTATTAGTAATAATACTAAATAAGTGGGGACCCTTAGTCAAAAAAAATTTAAAAAATAAATTAGTGCTTGTATTTCCTTTTCAATAAACCTTACCATCATAAACTTAGGAAAATATCCTTAAAAAAATCTAAAAATATTAAGTTTCATGATAAGGTAAGGTAAAAGCATTCCTTAAGAAATATCGCATTGCAAAAGGAACAATAAGAGACTCCCTTACAAGCCGAATTCTGATATTGCGAGATCGCGATGCAAGACTACATACTGAAATATATATATCGCATCGCATGCATCAAAGACCACTTACGTTGAAAAATCTTAAACGTCGATATGCGATGGCGCATATCGCAAAATCGCATTTCGTAGAAATCACATTAACAAAATTGTCACATGCCGCGTTCCCGCGATATTGCGATATAACGATATTGCGATAAAGCAACAGGGCGATATTGCGACAAAGTGGCGAAATGGTATCATGAAAACGCGATACAACGATCTGCGATATTGCGAAGCAAATCGCAAAATCGCTTCATCGCGAATCTTTCATGCTCATTATTTGAGAAAACTTTTTCCATGAACCGAGACCTGGCTACGCGCTTTAATGCTAATTAATGAGTTAGTTGCCAATTGTTAATGAAATATGATTGTGCGCTTATCAAAGAGTGAGTTCACGTAAGGTGGTATAATTTTTATGTCTTCAGCATTTAAAATCTCCCCCATCACCTTTCCTTACCATTACTCTCACCTCACTTGTAAACTGCAGGAACGAAGAACAAAGAACTATACAAAGCAGTTCACAGGATATCATGGGGAAGAAAGGCAAAGCTACGAGCTCTAAAGACAAAGAAATGACACCCCTATATACAGACACCACCTGCAATAGAGATGCTGGTATCACGACTTGGGAAGGCATGTATAATTTACTTGAAGAATAAAATCCCAAGGTGACAGAGGTTACGGCTACTGCTGGTTCACAAGGGTCTTCCGAGGCATCAGTTGCAGATTTAGCTTGTTCATTCTTGCATCGGATAGCGGCAAGACCCAAAATTCTCCCCCACACAAATATGATTATATGGGTACTGGAAAGCGCGTACATAAAAAACAGACAATTTAAGACTCTGGGTCAAGAACTTACGGAATTATTATTTTCACAAAAATTTGAGCTTTACATCCACTAAAAGAAAGCACACAAGAGGCGAAAATCGCACCAAGGAAGCCCGGATCAAGAAACGGAGGCAGTTTCCGATGCGCGATTAGCGCTAATCGCGCATCGCTGGGTAAAACTTCTTAAAATGGAAAGCTTCTAATTGTTCAATCACCTGTAAGCCCAGAAATTCGGAAAAAGAACGCTAGAGGTTAAAAAGTAAAACTTGAATCTTAAAACCAATGGTAATTGTTTGAAATATATTCAATATGGTATGTACATATGTACAACAATTGCAGACAGACTGGAGACAGAAAGCTCAAGAAAAGGCAGAATCAATCAAAAGATTAACTAAGTTGAATTGGGATTCTTACTAGGCATATTTGGTAAAACCGCACAGCTAGTGTATCACCCTCAAATGCATTATCAATTCTGCCGAAAAGATGGCGCCAACTCTTGCTGATTCCGTTTTCGCAGGACAGTTGAAGTCTGAAGTCAGCCAGCCGACCCTACTCAAGCAAATGTTAAATGCTTGTGATTTCAAGGATCAGATACAAAAATAGTTAGTTGTTAAGTTTAGATTCAATATTAGTATTAATTTTGCTTTATTTTTGCCTAGAAAAAGGACGGTCATTTAAACCGTACCCTACATTTTTGAGATTGAAATTGAGTTCCAGAGAATCACTAAGTTGCAACAACACACTCTTCTTCAACAATTTTTGACATCATCAAAGCAATTGGTCGCTCACATTCAGGTACATGTCAAAGCATATATTTCAATCCTACACATGAGTTTATTTGTCATCTTGATATGCACATGGCTCTATTGGAAGTATTCCTATACTTGAAAGTATTCTTATACTTGAAAGAGACTTTGTCTTTTTCAAGTAGAGCAAGATAGAAAAAAGAAATAAAAAATGGAAAAAAGAACAAATAAGAGGAAAAGAATAATCTCAGGTGAAAACCTCTTTTGAGGTTCCTGAGATTGAACCATTGATCGAAAACCTCCTTAAGTCGGTTAGTGGGTTGGAAAGAAAAAGGAAAAGATCTCAAGTGAAAACCTCCTTCGAGGTAGTTAGTGGGTTGGAAAGAAAAAATAAAAAAGAGGAAAATATCTCAGGTGAAAACCTCCTTTGAGGCGCCTAGGTAGACCTAATAGTTGAAAAACTCATTGAGGCAGCTAATAGGCCTAAGAAAAAAGAAAAAAATGAAAAGGAAAAATTTCTTTGATCCATGTGTCTCTCTCTGATGAATGCAGGTGCTCTCCAACCTTTGCAAGCAACAAGAATAATTTAGCACCAAAATAAAAAAGGTTGATCAAAAACCTAATCAAACTAAGTCAAACTTGGGTTTTCTCCCCCTTTTCCCAAATGCTCCAACGTGACCAAGGCCATGCAATCCACCACCCGCATCTATTTCCATGACATTTCCCATCATTCCCAAGCCTTTCCCACTCATTTTCCTCATTGTCCTGAAGTGTTACAGGAAAGTTCTGTTTTGCTACAAGGCTATCAAAATACACAAGGCATTAATTGTCTTGACCATATCTCAAAAACCATGCATCATTTTGTTGAGTTGTTCCATGGGGATATTGATCAGGTGCTGAAGTTTATGCTCAAAAATCAAAGTTTCAGAATCTTGATAAGCTTAGCTTCAGATTGAAGAGCTTGTCATTTTGATTCCAACAGTGTGAACGACACTCAAATCCAAGCTCATATGCAGAAGTTAGAGCAAGTCAAATTTCAGATTTGACTTGGACATGTGGCAAGATTGGATGACATGGAAAAGGTCCAGCGAATGGGGAAGCGCCAACTGGTAGGTTGCCACCGGGTCCCGCATATCCAATATCGGGCAAAAATAGAGGACTCATTTTAACATTGACTGGTGAGACACTGGTGACATGGGTGTCATTGTTCCATCTCTTCCAACACATCCAGTCCAATCAACACCTTATTCACTAGATCACTCCAACTAATAGGAGTATTGCAACTCTGCCCATACAGTGCCTCGAACAGACTCATCCTCAGTGACTCCTGATACCCATTGTTATAAGTGAATTCAACCAACGGAAGGTACTCCTCCCATCTCCTATGTTGATGCATCTCATACATCTTCATCATGTCCTCCAATATCCTATTGACCCTCTCTGTCTATCCATATGTCTATAGATGATAAGCTATGTTGAAGGCCAACTCTGTCCCCAAACCTGCAAACAACTCCTTCCAAAACTTGGAAGTGAACTTACATCCCTGCCTTACACAATCTTCCTTAGAACACCATGCAACCTCACTACATCTTTGATGAATACTTGTGCCACATCACTAGCTGAATACGTAAATTTTATTGGAATGAAGTGTGCTACCTTTGTCAACCTGTCTACCACAACCATGATGGAATCATGTTGTCTACATTTCCTAGTAAAACCTGTGATGAAATCCATGGAAATGGCCTCCCACTTCCACTTTGAAATTGAAATCAGTTGTAGTAGTCCACCTGGATGCTTACATTTTGCTTTCACCTTCTGATAGTCCAACCATCTAGCCACAAATTATGCCATGTCCTTCTTCAAATTAGGCCAATGATAGAACTTCTTCACTGATGTCAATGTCTTCTAATATCCTAGGTGACCTGAAAATGGTTTTGCATGGAACTCTCACAAGTTAGTCTTATTGAGCTCGTTGTCATTCAACACATATATCATGTCCCTAAATCTAACCAAACCATTTGTTGTAAGACGATAGTCCACATCCTACTCACCTATACCCTGTTGTAACCTGTGCATAAGCTCCATGTTCCTGTCATATTGTTGTCGTGCCTGTAAAATTCCATCATGTAAGTTTGTCCCATAGGAGCTCATAGGTACTACATGATTCACCCGTATCCTCCTACTAAGAGCATTTGCAACCCTATTCTCTTTACCCTTAATGTACCCGATCTCAAAATCAAACTCACTAATCGTGGCCAACCATCTATCTTGTCTGACATTCAGATTTAGTTGGTCAAATAGATACCGCAATCCATTGATCACTAATCAATGCAAACCTCCTGCCAAGAAGATTGTGCCTCCACATCTTCAATGCATGGATGATTGCTACCAACTCAAGATCATATGTCAGATAATTTTGCTCGTGCTCATTCAGTTTTCGTGACTCATAGAACAGTACCTATCCTTCCTGCATAAGGGCTCCACCAAGTCCTCTCTTGCAAACATTTGTACACACCACAAACTCTTTTTCCAGATCTACAATCTTTAACACTAGAGCATTTATCAACAATTGCTTCAATTACTCAAAACTGGTTGCACATTCCTCTATCCATTCAAATTTCTTACCTTGCCTCTGTAGTGACGTAATAGGATATGCAATGTGAGAGAAGTTCTTGATGAACCTCCTATAATAACTTGTTAGCCCCATGAATTATCTTACCTCGTCCACATTTCTAGGAGTGTCCCACTCCATGATAGCCCTTATCTTCTTTGGATATATTGTTATGCCTTCCTTGGAAACCACATGCCCCAAGTAATGTACCTTTGCCTAAAAGAAACTACATTTATTAAGCTTAGCATATAACTGATGCTCTCTCAACAATCTCAATACTACTACTAAATGTTCAGTGTGCTCTTCCTCATTCTTAGAATATATCAAGATGTCATCAATGAATACAATAACAAACTTTTCCAAATAAGAACACAACACACTATTCATCAAACACATAAAAGTAGTTGAAGCATTAGTCAAACAAAATGGAAGTACAAGAAACTCATAATGCCCATACCTAGTCCAGAAAGTTTTCTTCTAAATGTCCTCTTCTTTAATGCATAATTGACGGTATCTTGATCTTAGATCAATGTTTGAGAACATTGTTGCTCCCTTCAACTGATTGAACAAGTCATCAATCCATGGAAACTGATACCTGTTCTTAACAGTCACCTTGTTCAACTGCTTGTAATCAACGCATAGCTTGAGAATACCATCCTTCTTCTTCACAAATAACACGGGTACACCCCACGGTGATACACTTGGCCTAATGTATCCCTTGTCAAGAATTTCCTTCAACTGCAACTTCAATTCTACTAACTCTAGTGTGCTCGTTCTATACAGTGCCTTTGATTCTAGTGTTGCCCCTGGTACCATCTCAATGGAAAAGTCCACTTCTTTGTGAGGTAGAAACTCTAAAATATCTGTTGGAAACACATCCTGAAACTATTGCAAGATCATGTACCTGCTCAATACCTCTGCATACTCAAAATCCTTACCTTTATCACTAGAAATATGCACTGCAAATAACACACACCATTTTCTGCAATTGTGTTTTGCCTACATAGTTGTCACCATCCTAATTGATGTTGCCTTCTTCTTACCCTTCAAGATACTTTCTTCCCCAGTGTCATCCAAGCACTCAATAGCTTTGTCATAACAATCCACCTTAATCTTGTGAAGATATAACCAATCCATGCTCAAAATCATATTGTATCATCCCAACGACAATACATTCAAATGTGCTAAGGTAGGCATACCATTCAACTTGGATGCACAAACTCTTACCCAATGATGCACTCTCTTATTTGTACTTGTATCCAATTTCACTAACCAGAATTCTTCATGCACTTCTTTATTCAAACCACACTTATCCACCAAGTCAAGACTAACATAACTTTAATTAGATCCAAGGTCAATCAAATTAGAAACAACTTGATCACAAAGCTTACCTTCCATTTCGATCGCAGTTGCCTGGTGGTCAGCCTTCTTGTTATCAAATGATGCAAAGATACGAGGAATACTCTGCCCAACATCCCCAGTAGTCTGTGCCTCCTGTGCACTGTAGATCTAAGGCCTACCACTCTGATACTTCAGAAAATCTCTCTTGAGATGCTCCTTGCCACATATTCAACACTGCAACGGTCCCATACCATCACCTCTATTTTGTTTCCCTCCAGTATGTGACCCATGTCCCTGTCTAACTACATTGAACTTCTTATTAGGTGTAACATTTTCTTTCTCACCTACATCCTGGGGCCTGTTTCTTTTCGATTGCCATTTACCTTTAGCTTTGCCTTTCCATTTTCATCCTTGCTGCAACTTTGTCTTACACTTTGACTGCTCATAATAATGCTACAATTTCCCAATAAAATCCTCAAGCGACCAAGGCTCATCATACTCAATCCATTCTCTAAATTCTAATGGAAATCCACTAAAAAATCCTTGAAATTTGGCCTTCTCATCTTTAAGATATAGTACATACCTCAATAACTCCAGAAACTTGGTTGTATACTCCTCATCTACCATTGATCCCATCTTTAGCTCATAGAATTCCTTGGATTTGTTGTTGTAGTACCTTTCTGACAAGTACTTTTTCCTAAAAAGTCTCTTGAATTCATGCCAAATCAACTCTTCTAACTTGATGTCTCTGACCTGCTTCACATCTTCCCACCAAATGTCTGCTTTCCCTTTGAGGTTGAAGATAGTTATTATGGCGTTCATATTCTTTGTATATTCATGCAACTCAAAGAATTTCTTCATCCCAAGTAACCATGCCTCAATATCTTTTGGTTTCTTCACATCTCCATCAAAGGTAGGTGGCTTAACTTTCATGAAATCATCTAGAAAATATCCCCTATCACTCCTTCTGTAAGGATGATAATGATGACGATCATAGTGTCTATCAGAAACAAAACTAGAATAGAATCGGTTTCCATCACCTTTCCTTTTCGGAGTATCCAAGATCCTGCCATCTCTAATTATGTCATCCCTATCTAACCTATGCCCACCATGAGATCTACTTCCATATGCCCCATTAGTCTTGTCCTCCTGCCCATGGTTGATCCAAAGTGGGCCATGTCTCTGCAATTATGACAAACTCTGAAGGATTACCACATTGACTTCTGCTTGTTCTCCTGTGCCTACATGATTCTATCATTATGTGCTTTGCAAATTCTTATTTTTGCCTTCAAACTTCTTAATGTGTCTTCTATATCATAAGAGTTCCCAACACCATGTTGCTCATATGATCCATAGGGAGAGACTTGTGAACTATAGTATACCATCTTGCTAGTCAACTTTGTTCTTCTGCCTGCAAGTATACCATGTCAGTTAAACCAAAACATAACATAATAAACATACCTTAGTATAGTTCATAGGGGGATATCTTGTCTACAAGATCAACTAGATTAGGGCAATACATGTATAAACATAATCATATCAATACTTAACATTATTTCGACCATTATCTAATTACCATGCATGACCATATCAACCACATAGATCATGCACGACAACTATAACCATGTCAATGTATGCATAACAACATATAAACATTAACACGCATAACCAATGCATGATCGACATACACTCATGACGACCACTTCCAACAAAAACATCATCATCCTTCACATGGAGACATAACTGCAACCATGACCACCACCACCTATACACCATAAGCACATAGACCACAAGTATAAATAAAACATATGAAACCGACGTATATGCATGACCAACACACCGCACATCCAGTACAAGGGGTGAATCATGTTCTGATACCACTCTATAACGCCCTCCTACCACATTTACCCAAGTTAACCAATTCCCTGGGGTAAACATGTGACGAGAGGATACTATGATGTGATTCAACTCGCAATGTATAGTTAAGGAAGTAGAATAGATAAAACAAAGCCATTATGACCTTCCACACATGCTATAAAACCTTCAAGATCCAACCAACCCTTCCAAATGACCAATCCCTAAGAAAAATCGACATTTGACTGATTTGGACCCTTCGTTGCTCCCATGAAAAGCAACGCATGTGACTAAGGCCTTCCAGTCACTCCCACAGAAAGGCATGGTAGTGACTGTGGAATTTTTCAGGCAATTCTTAGGCAACGACCCCAGATTCTATGTCACTTTTTCAGGGCTAGGTCTCAGGCCACTACCTAGATCTTCATTAAACTTTCAGAAATGAAAAATAATAATGGAATAAGGCTACTAATTGAATCACTAGTACAATTACTTTATCTGACCCCTACTAGCCATGATAGGCATATCGTTAAACATGTCACAAATATGTAATCTACGGGTCATAACAACATATCTGAGCATAGGGGTCTCATATTTATCTGAGATTCGTAAAGAAGCATTGTTTCCTTATCACAATAGTTGCATTATCATCTAGTAGGTCATATATTCATTGTACATTCATTTTCAAATCAAAACATGATGAGAGCCATACATAAAGTTTGTCATAAAACATACTCATAACTAGCATATAACCAACAGAAATAACAAGGATACAACATCCATAAAAATCATATATGAACCAATACATTTACACATTAAATACCAATGAGAAAGAGTTTCTATTAATGAATGTAGAGGTCAACCAGGTCTGGGACTTCCACGAACCACCCGACCATAAATTAGGCTGAACCAAATCTTTATTTTAGCCAATCACCCCCATTCCATATTCCAAGCATGAACGTGGGACTCACAATAAAACCAACCAGAGATTCCTAAGGCCAAACCACCTCACCCCTCATCAATAGAAGCAGGCTTTACCACAATCCCCATCAGATCACTAGGCCCTAAACAAGCATGGATGCCTCCAATATCTCCACCTAAACTGTGAGGAATTTGTCTGTCTCAACCTCTTGGCTTTATTGTGTATCCCACCATTACCAGTCAACGGATTCCTAGGCTTACGAGGTCACCAAACTCTAGGCTTTATTGTGTATCCCACCATTACCAGACAAGGGATTCCTAGGCTTAAGAGGTCACCAAACTCTAGGCTTTATCGTGTATCTCGTTATTACTGATCAAGGGATTCCTAGGCCCAATCAAGGGTATTCACCACTGAATTTTACCATGTATCCCACCATTCATCGATCAATGGATTCCTAGGCTCAATCAAGGTGTTCAAAACCATCCTTTACCATGTATCCCAACCTAAAATTCCTAGGCTTTGTGAGTAATCATGAGACCACCCCACTTAGCTTCAAATCCATCTGGCAATCCAACTCAACCAAATACAAGAGAACCCACCACACCATGGCTATCCGAAAATGGAAAGGCAAGGCTGAAGAACATTGTCACACCTGAAAAAACCCATGCCAATGACAACAAGATAACCAAGAACACACATGCATGTACCATGCATTCCACATCTAGCAAGGAAATCACACATGAAAATCGATGCCTCCAAATAATCCCACTATAGATGTTTGATTCTGCTTTTTCTTGCTTGATCTTTGCTTCCCTTTGCCTTATTTACTCTTTATTTGCTTTCCTGATCTAATAATAGAGTGCTCTAAGAATTCTCTAAGTGTCCAAGAGTGTGAAAGAGAGAGAATAGAGAGAGAGCTCTAAAACTAAACTGGAAAAAACATACCAACTGATACTCGAAAGCCTTTTTATTAATGAGGCCTCTAATTTCTTAAATTTTCCATTATTTTCCTTCATTTTCCTCCTGACATGCAACCTGTGACCTTTCACCTTCCTTTTCTTCTAATTTCCATCATTTTCATAAATAAAATGTCAATTAATGTCACTTGCATTTTCAAAGTCTTTGTCATTGTCTTTGCTAATTTCCTTAACCATAATAAACCAAATGAGCACCCACACTAGGATATTTTTCCCAGCATTAAGCTTGGAATACATGTCCCATGACTTTGGTTATTATTTTGCCTTTACAAACTTTATTACATCAAATTTTTGAACAGGGTTGTTACACTATACATGCTTGATCAATGCTTTCAGTTTTTAGCTAAAAATAAAATCTATTTTAGTCTTTTAGGGATTAAATAAAATTTCAAGGGCCTATAAGGGTGGAATTCAACCCAAATGGTTCTTAAAAATAGTATTTTAATTTATGGCATGAGAAATCATAACCCTTTAAGTTTTAAAAGTTTGTATAAAGACACCAAGTGTGTGAAGACTTGAAGTAACTTTTATATTTTCATAGCTCGGTTTTGAGAGCTTTAGTTTTATAATTCTAAAAGTTGTGGTGTAGTTGTATCCTTGTCTTTTTCATCAATAAATGAAGCTTTTTGATTCCCTATAGTTGATAGTCTTCAATAGGTGTGCTTGTTTGGATGTGGAGGGCCCCCACAATCAACTTGCACAGCTAGTTTTCATTGTTGTACATCAAGTGTATTATGGTATATATTTTAATGTTATTTTGATGTTGACATATTTTTATTTTTATGTACTTTCGCAAATTACATTGTATATACTCATATTTCTCTATTGATATGCTCATAATTGTCCATATCTAGCTTTTAAGGCTTGTTGTCCATGCTTATTTTGTTGACTTAACATACTAGTTTAACTTTTCGAGCATACTTTTTTTTATCTTTATGTGTTCTTGTTTTATTTGCTATCCATATCTTACTTTTCAAACATTGTTCATGAGCAAAGATATCATAGATTAATTTATGTGCATGAGATCATCTTATTGTTGAATTCAGTAAAATATTAGGAGATATTGCATCTTCTTCCTTCTAAAGAGAAAATGACTTAATGCATTCTTGATTTATAAAACTAGCATTGTCTTAAGACATCTTCGTTCTTCATGCTTGTGTAGATCAGTTCATGCTTTCATAGATTAGACAATTAATGGAAGGATGAACCTATTGTTAAATGTTATACAAGACTTAGAGTGACCACCCAATTTGGAAAGGCCTTAGTGCATGCAAAATCTTCAGACTCGAATTATTCTATCATTGTTTTCATTTCTTGTCAACTTCCCCTTCAAAATATTTAATTTTAATGTGGCATTCTCCAAACCAGTAGTACATGACAATGTACAAGATTGGGTGTCAACCATTATGACCTTGGGAAACTAAGAAGGTTGCAACATCCGGGACATTCAAGCATGTCTAGTCATTCAACCAATTTTGAGCATATGTGTGTTTCATTTTCCCATAAGTGTGTTTGAATTGGTTTTATTTTTAGAGTTTTGTTTCATGTTTTTTTAACTTTGTTCCCTTAATTATTTTTAATGTAGGATTTTAGATATTAAGCATTTACCTAGCACTCAATGTTAGCTCTTAGACATAATCTAGTATTTCATTTTCATAGGTGAAAATTGATCTAGCCTAACTCCATATATATTCTCACATGCCCTTCTAAGTTTACGAACACCTAGATTAATATGGATATCATGTCCTAATTTATGCACATAGATTAACCTAACATTTTTTGGGTCATTGTCTCGGAAGCACATTTTGAGTTAGAACTAGATTTAGAAGCATTTCTTAGAATTTGCATTTAATTTTTCACAGTATAAATATTTCAGATTTGGAGCACTAAAGGCCGTAAGACGAGAGGTAAGAACTTGCACATACACTTTAACTGGGTCTTTGCAAGCCCAAGTTATGTTTAGATATATATCTATATATATATATAATATATATTATAATATATAATATATATATATATATATATATATATATATAATATATACATATATAATATATATATATATATTATATATATAAATATATATATATATATATATATATTAGAATTAAGTTTTAATTATGTTTATTTATGCATTCTCACACTAGACCTAAGGATTAGAGAGGTACACATAAATCGCCTAACTATTTAAAAAAAAAGACCAACAACTAACTCATTTGCAAGACAAGAACTATCTACTAACAAAGGAAGATGTTAAAGAATTTATTTAGTAAAGGAAGGTACACCATCACAAGGATCTTCTCAAATCCTTTTCCACAATTCATGCTTGTCACCACAGATGAATCTTTATTTCAAAAGATAGAATAGGAGAAAATCATCCATGAAGAGGATCCGCCAGAGGAGAACATGGAAGTTTACTCTAGTTATCCTTGTAAGGAAAACGAGGAGTCATGGGCCACATCTGATGAAGAAAAGACACAAGATCCTATGTGCATTCAAGAATGTAATGAACAACTTTCACAAGAAATTTATGGTATGACAACAAAGGAGAGCCAAGGAGACAAATATCACATCAAAACTTGGTTCCAAACAATCATTAGGCCACAATAAAACTCTATTTATTAACATTACTTGGCATCAAATATATATGAGTAGTTGGTGTCTCATGTCCAAACATTCATTAAGGTATTTCAAACTTTAATATGAGTTTACTTATGATCTCGTTACACAAATGGATGCATTGGAAATTATTTTATACTTGAGGGAATGACTAGTTTTTCCCCAATAGTGTACGGTAGTATAAATGAATAAGCTCATAAATACAATGAAGAAACCCTTACATTGCTTCAACAAGTTTAACGGAGAAAGAATGGAAGCTAAGGAGAGTCATCACAATGCAATTTATAAGGAGCTTTATGGAATCTTCCGTGAAGAACATCATACCAACTATGATCAACATAATATAATCAATGAAAAATGTGATGGGAAGCCATAGTTAGATTTTGAGGAGACACAAGTACTATTTTAACAACCATAAGTACAATTTGAGCAGCCACAAGTACAAGTTGAGGAAAAGGAAAATTTTGAAGAAAAGGAAAAATTTAAACTTGAGGAAGAGGTAAATTTTGAAGATGGAGAAAATATTGAGGAGTTAGCCTGAATAATTACAGAGGAAACCATAGATAAGCCCCCTTTCATTCCAAACCAAAAGAGAGATAAGAAAATGAAGAAATTGAAGAAGAAAATAGAAGAGATGGAAGTCTTTGAAAGGTATATCCATCTAACAATACAACTCAACCAAATACAAGAGAACCCACCACACCATGGCTATCCAAAAATGGAAAGGCAAGGCTGAGGAACATTGTCACACCTGGAAAAACCCATTCCAATGACAACAAGATAACCAAGAACACAAATTAATGTACCATGCATGCCATAGTTAGCAAGGAAATCACACATGCAAATCGATACCTGAAAGTAATCTCGCTATAACTGCTTGATTCTTCTCTTTCTTGCTTGATCTTTGCTTCCCTTTGCCTTGTTTACTCTTTCTTTGCTTTCTTGATCTAATAATAGAGTGCTCTAAGAATTCTCTAAGTGTCCAAGAGTGTGTGAGAGAGAGAATAGGGAGAGAGCTCCAACACTGAACTGGAAAAAAAGGTACCAACTGATCCTCGAAAGCCTTTTTATTAATGAGGCCTCTAATTTCTTCAATTTTCCAGTACTTTCCTTTATTTTCCTCCTGACATGCAACCCGTGACCGTTCACCTTCCTTTTCTTCTAATTTCCATCATTTTCATAAATAAAATGTCAATTAATGCCACTTGCCTTTTCAAAGTCTTTGTTATTGTCTTTGTTAATTTCCTTAACCATAATAAACCAAATGAACATCCACACTAGGATATTTTTCCCAACATTAAGCTTGGAATACATGTCCCATGACTTTGGTTATTATTTTGCCTTTATAAACTTTATTACATGAAATTTTTGAACAGGGTTGTTACACTGTACATGCTCGATCAACGCTTCCAGTTTTTAGCTAAAAATAAAATCTATTTTAGTATTTTAGGGATTAAATAAAATTTCAAGGGCCTAAAAGGGTGGAATTCAACCCAAATAGTTCTTAAAAATAATATTTTAATTTATGGCATGAGAAATCATAGCCCTTTAAGTTTTAAAAGTTTGTATAAAGACACCAAGTGTGTGAAGACTTGAAGTAGCCTTTGTATTTTCATAGCTCAGTTTTGAGAGCTTTAGTTTTATAATTCTAAAAGTTGTGGTGTAGTTGTATCCTTGTCTTTTTCATCAATAAATGAAGCTTTTTGAGTCCCTAAAGTTGATAGTCTTCAACAGGTGTGCTTGTTTGGATGTGGAGGGCCCCCACAATCAACTTGCACACTTAGTATTCTTCGTTGTACATCAAGTGTATTATGGTATATATATTAATGTTATTTTGATGTTGACATATTTTTATTTTTATGTACTTTCCCAAATTACATTGTATATACTCATATTTCTATATTGATATGCCCATAATTGTCCATATCTAGCTTTTAAGACTTGTCGTCCATGCTTATTTTGTTGACTTAACATACTAATTTAACTTGTCGTGCATGCTTTTTTTGATCTTTGTGTGTTCTTGTTTTATTTGTTATCCATATCTTACTTTTCAAACATTGCTCATGAGCAAAGATATCATAGATTAGTTTATGTGCATGAGATCATCTTATTGTTGAATTCAGTAAAATATTAGGAGATATTGCATCTTCTTCCTTCTAAAGAGAAAATGACTTAATGCATTCTTGATTTATAAAACTAGCATTGTCTTAAGACATATTTGTTCTTCATGCTTGTGTAGATCAGTTCATGCTTTCATAGATTAGATAATTAATGGAAAGATGAGCCTATTGTTAAATGTTATACAAGACCTAGAGTGACCACCCAATTTGAAAAGGCCTTAGTGCATGCAAAATCTTCAGACCCAACTTATTCTATCATTGTTTTCATTTCTTGTCAACTTCCCCTTCAAAGTATTTAATTTCAATGTGGCATTCTCCAAACCAATAGTACATGACAATGTACAAGATTGGGAGTCAACCAATATAACCTTGGGAAACTAAGAAGGTTGCAACATCTGGGACATTCATGCATGCCTAGTCATTCAACCAATTTTGAGCATATGTGTGTTTCATTTTCCCATAAGTGTGTTTGAATTGGTTTGATTTTTAGAGTTTTGTTTCATGTTTTTTAAGTTTGTTCCCTTAATTATTTTTAATATAGGATTTTAGATATTAAGCAATTACCTAGCACTCAATGTTAGCACTTAGACATAATCTCGTATTTCATTTTCATGGGTGAAAATCGATCTAACCTAACTCCATATATATTGTCACATGCCCTTCTAAGTTTACGAACACCTAGATTAATATGGATATCATGTCCTCATTTATGCATATAGATTAACCCAACATTCTTTGGGTCATTGTCTAGGAAGAAAATTTTGAGTTAGAACTCGATTTAGAAGCATTTCTTAGAATTTGCATTTAATTTCTCACAATATAAATATTTCGGATTTGGAGCACTAAAGGCAGTAAGACGAGAGGGTAAGAACTTGCACATACACTTTAAACTGAGTCTTTGCAAGCCCAAGTTATGTTTATATATATATATATATATAATATATATATATATATATATAATATATATATATATATATATATATATATATATATATATCCTTATATTAGATTTAGTTTTAATTATGTTTATTTATGCATTCTCGCACTAGACCTAAGGATTAGAGAGGTACACAAAAATTGCCTAACTGCTTAAAAAAAGACCAACCACTAACCCATTTGCAAAACAAGAACTACCAACTAACAAAGGAAGATGATAAAGAATTTATTTAGTAAAGGAAGGTACACCACCACATGGATCTTCTCAAATCCTTTTCCACAATCCATACTTGTCACCATGGATGAATCTTCATTTCAAAAGGTGGAATAGGAGAAAATCATCCATGAAGAGGATCCACTAGAGGAGAACATGGAAGTTTATTCTAGTTATCCTTGTAAGGAAAACAAGGAGTCATGGGCCACATCTAATGAAGAAAAGACACAAGATCCTTTGTTCATTCAAGAATGTAATGAACAACTTTCACAAGAACTTTATGGTATGACAACAAAGGAGCCAAGGAGACAAATATCACATCAAAACTTGGTTCCAAACAATCATTAGACCACAATACAACTCTATTTATCAACATTTCTTGGCATCAAATATATATGAGTAGTTGGTGTCTCATGTCCAAACATTCATTAAGGTATAATTTTCAAACTTTAATATGAGTTTACTTATGATCTCGTTACACAAATGGATGCATTGGAAATTATTTTATACTTGAGGAAATGACTAGTTTTTCCAAAATAGTGTACGATAGTATAAATGAATAAGTAAATTATTTAAAATATCAAGGAAAGTTTTTCACAATAAAGTTGGTTCAATCTTGCATGAAATCATTCAAATCATTGTTCAATACTCATTTTGAGAGGATTTTATGGAAAAATGCATACGAAATAGTCCTATTTTGAAGGACCATATAGGCTCATTCTTAAAACCCGTTTCTATACAAAGTAGCCCTTGAAGTATGGTTTCCAACCCATTTTTAAATTTCAATTTTGATCTCAAATGAAAAATATATGCCAAAATAGTTACTAGTCCGCAAGTGGAAAATTTAAGGACTGAGTTAGTATGGTCAATCTTTGATAGATTTAATGGACACATTTTTACAATTTGTTTCTAGGTGAGATAGTCATAGGAATCTAGTTCATAACCCAATTTGAATCACCTCAATCTGATGTCATATAAAAACTTTATGCTCATATTACTATCTATTTTTCATAAAATTTGCATTGTGACAATTCTATATCTTGATTATTCATCGACATATTTTACATATCAAATAACGTCTTTTCAAAACATTTTTCTAAGGGAGATATAACCTAAAGTCTATTTTAAGTCACAATGTTAATCATCTCATTTATAGGTCAATTGAAAAAGTTATGCCACATTTAGTGACTGCATGTCTTAAAATCAACATGGTGAAACTCTACCTCCAACGTTTGATCATCAACATTTGTGTGATATCCAATCAACATATCCTAAAAACATGTTTATAGTGGAGATACGTAGATCAATATAGGCAGTTTGAGTTTAAGAGTTCTTGACCTACCTTGACCTACCTTTATCTCCAAGTGTAATCACAACGATTCGATTTTTAATGAAAAAATTATGCTCCAAATAGTAATTGTTGGTATAGTAAAAAAATCATAAACAACTCTTTCAAGCCGAATGTTCTTCATTGAGTTTAACACAACAATTTAATTCAATTTGAAAATATCTTCGTACTATGAGTAGCCACATGAATTCACTTCAATTAGGCTTTGAAATCACTCGAATCGGACATCAAAAGAAGATTTTATGAACAAAACATTGTTAGGAGGTCTAGGTTAGATATCACTTCTCAACATGTAAACAAATGCATTTTCTTTTGTCTACATTCTTTGGATTTGTTTTATATGCATTGTTTTCATTTCATTTCTGTTTATTTTGGAAGAAGAAAGATTTATCACCTTTCTTCTCCCATCATTTCACATTGTATTGCAGGCCAATATTAGGTTTTGAAAGTCCTAGGAGGATCCAAGGGGTCAAATTTATGGATGAGTGGTTTTCAAAGTCAAGTTTTAAAAAATTCATATACAATAGTATAAAATGAAAATATTCAATTCAAGCAAAGAAGAATATTATTTGATGTTGAGTTCATAATAAAATCTCAAAATCCTTGGAGCTTGATTTCAATTGTTGACCAATAACACCAACAAACCTGCAATGAATAAACATGGATTGAGATAAAGGAAAATGACATGAATTCAATCATCACAAGAAGAAATCAAGATTCCATATCATGCCGGGTCACATCTACTGTCGAAGAAGCCTTTTAGAAGCCCTATTATTCCTAATGTCATTTATCAACCCTATTGTATGATAAATTTCACAATCATACATGTTGAAGTCCATAACTTTTATCTATTCATCCATCTTACTACTAGATCATGACTTCAACCTATTTTGCTTTCACAAACTTCCCATAATTCCTTCTTCTATTTCCCCCCTCTTCAATCCTTTATATGAATATGATAAAGAAAAGAAGAAAAATAATGAGTTTAGTTGTGAAAACTCAAGTTTCTCGCACAATCTAAACTCAAATTTTCATTGAAAACCAAGAAATTGGCCAATGAAAATTCTTAATAAAATATTTACCATATCTTTGACATTTTTTATTGTCGGTGATTTCCTATTTAGATCAATTATTGATCTAAAAAGAATATTTGTAAAGTTTCAACGTGTCCTATTTATTTCTTGTATATAAGTCCAAGAGAATGTTGTATATAAGGCTTGTATGCATTACTATCTTCACATCCAGAGGTCCTAATCTTGTTCTACTACATAAGTATTATCAAAATTTTATTCATCTCCAAGGCAAATACTCTCATCTTTGAAGAAATTTGTAAATTGCCTATTTAGGATGGCCAAAATATTTTAAATCTCCAATAGAGGAAATAATTAACACCTGCTAAAGACAAATAAATCGTCAACAACAAGTTAGTTCATATGCAACAACAAAAATCAAAGAAGAGAATTCAAGAATATAAACATCATCATTGCAATTTTGTTTTTGAACTATGAGCTTATCTTCTATGCTTAGTGAAATTACAACTTTTAGAGAAATCATAAGTAGTATACCTCCAGCTTTGAAAGCTCATAATGAAATCTAGATTCGGTAAAATAAGTTGAATAGTTGAAAGAAGAGAATCATAAGCTTTCCTAAAAAAAGAAGGTGCTCAAATCTAAGAGTGGGAATCTCAATGTAAAACTACTAAAAATACTCTAGTGCAAGCCAAAGAAAGAAGGGCAACCATCACATCAAAGGAGGTGAACAAAAACTTGGTAAGCTTTATTTTTTATGCTTCCAAATTTTATTGAAAATTTTCATTTAGAAAGAGGACGATAACAATACCATTTATGAGCCATTCTTTTCATTCCCTACTCTACAAAAAACATCCTCACCTAAATCTCGTCCTACTTTTAACATAGACCTATAAAAATCAAACATTCTACCTTCAAATCCCTAATATCCTTTATAGACCATCCAAATATGCAGGAAGACAAATAATTATAGACATCTTAAATGTGACAACAAAGAAAATTTTCAAAATTATCTTATGACCATATATAAACAAATTTCAGCAGGGATACTATAGGAATGCTTTATAAAAGTGAAATACATTTTTGTATGAAAGGTGTTGTTCCATTTTATGACACAATATACCCTCAAGGATACTTCGTTTTAAGGACTACAAGAATACTTTGCATTACAAGTATGTTATGTTTTTCAAACACAAACACTATTCTATTCTCAAGAAAACATATGCTCTGTTTTGAGAACATAAGTATTATGTTTTGACACATAGGGGTACTTTGATTTTGAGAGAAGAAAGGTCTCAAAATTTGATAAAAATGATGCTCTATTTTTTAGAGAACAAAGTTCATAGAAATACTATGTTTTTAAAGAAGTGGTGGTCTTCAGAATTGACAAGACATGGTGCAACATAAGTTATAAAAAAAATGCTCAGTTTTCGAGAGGAATGATGCTCTGTTTTTTAGGAGGAAGATTTCTTGTTTTCAAGTGGAATAGTGCTCTATTTTTAGAAGGACAATGTTTTGTTTGAAATAGGGACTGTGGTATATAGAAATGATAAAGAAAATGCTCTAATTTGAGGAAAAAATACTCTACAAGAATGCCCACAAGAGGATAAAAACATTGCTCTGTTTTGAGAAAATAATACCGTATAGGAATATTTTATTTTCAAAGGAATAATACCCATCAAGAATCCTCTATTTTCAAAGGAAAGACATCCTACAAGAATAACAATAAAGTCGCTTTATTTTTGCAAAAATATAACTTACAAGAACAAAATGCTATTTTTTGAATGAAATGCTCCTAGAACAAAGGTTTTGAAAGGAAAGAATACTTTTACAAAAGAAAATTCTATGGAACAAAACATATAAAAGAAATAACACTTTTGTAAATGAAATCAAAGTACTCTAATTTTGAAAACATAAGCACTCTTGCAACCTTCAACAATGATACAAACAGTTATGAATGAAATGATGGAAATGTGTCTTTCTATCATTATTTTTGTCTTACCTGAGTTCATTTCAAAATGAAAATCGATGTGAAAGTGGGCATAAAGAAAAATGGAAACCAATATATACAGTGCTATAGGGCCATTAATGCATGAGGGCAGTATATGCCACCCATTGGATTTAAGTAAGTACATTATCTGACACGTGGCATATACTCCCCATGCGCATTAATAGCCCTATAACATTGTATATATTGGTTGCCAAGGACAAAAAACACAACCATTTCAAAAACCAACCATTAGCAGCCATTTTAAAAGTCAATCATGTGTAGTCTTCATAAAACAAAGTCTACAACTAATTGTATGCTCCTACACACTCTTATTGTCATCTCCATTGGGAATTGTTTTGATTAGACTACATTTGTGCCTTGAATCCATTCAAATCGATCAACCCACATTTAACAAGGAATTGTATGCAACAAATTTGCTAGAGATAAAGAAGTAAAGAAATGTGTTTTTGGAAGTATAATTCAAAAGTGATAATCAAGGTGCTCTAATAAAAATAATGGTGTAACTCATTGTGACAATGGTGGTGTAACTCATTATGAAATCGATGGTGTAATTCAACATTAACGCGGAGGAGTTTTACAAACGCAACACAATGATTGAGTACAAAACATGCTTGTTCAATAACATGTTGGTTGTTGGATGGTGTATGTCAGAAGCATGTTGAGAAATTACATTTGAAAATAGCAATTCAAATTGTGTTGCAACAACAGAGGCATCCACAATGAGGGATGAAATATATACAGTCCCTCATCTAAAAATTCCTTTCCAAATTATGCTACAAAGCTATATAAAGGAAACATGAATTTTTGAGGTGCTACAGTGAATAGGGAAACTAAATTTTTACTCTTTTCAAGACCACAAAGGTGTTGGGCATCACGATTGTCGTTAGACCAAAACCCACAAGTGCTAGTTAATGATCGCATCACCAGAGATAAGGATCCATGAGAGGCGGTTAGTCCATGTCGTGAAACACATTGGGAGGGTTGGTTTATCCATTGTCCAATAATCTCCCCCCAACGTGAGTTGGGTGTGTATCGAACTCATGACCTACACTCTGATATCACTTGTTGGGAATCATGATTACCATTATACCAAAACACGTAGGTTTTAATTAATGATCGCATCGCCAGAGATAAGGATCTGCAAGAGGTAGTTAGTCCATGTCGCAAAACACACGGGGAGGGTTGGTTTATCAAATGTCCAACAAGAGGTTTTGTAAAGCCACAAAATCCCAGACTCATGGAATAATGGTTTCAAAGCTTGAATTAGAGTAGATATTTCAAGGCCAAAGCTATAGTCAACCGCATTTTCCTTATATATAGTGCATAAATTAAATTGCTCATATCTTCCAACTTGTATATCCATTTGCCATGAAATTTGGAGGAGAGATGCATTAATGTGAGGTGAAAAAGCATAACAAATTTTAAGTCAAAACGATTTGTATTTTTAAATAAATCAATTACTATCACCTAAAACCATTTTTTTTTATTTTTCTTAAAATACATACACTAGATTGTTATGAAATATGTCAAGGAGATTCATTATAGTAAGGGGAATAAGTAGTAAAAATCTAGAGTTAAACATATGCATATTTTGTGGAAAAGTGGTCATCATAATCTTTAGCCATTTTTCATTTTTCTTGATATTCATGCATTTGTTGGTTATGAAATTTGGTGAGTAGAAGAACTCAGATGATACCAATAGTCTCACAAAAATTCATGAGAAATCAATGTGTAGTCTAGGAGAAATGGATAATCAAGTATGTTACAAGGGTCTTGAAAGCCTATAATCCTTTGTTTATCTACATACTAGCATGTCTTCAGGGAGAAATCCGCCATATTGGTTTTTTTTTCTAGATACTCCTAGATAGTTCTATGTTGTTCAGATCAACTCTATGTTGAAAGAAGTTAACACTAGCTAATGGTAAATATAAGAGTCAACTACATACTATAAGGAAAAAAGTAAAGGGTATGTTGTCACACAAGGGCCAACACTTACACTCTTGTGGTTGCCACACAAAAACCAACCCCAAGAAGCTCTGCTTCAAAGTTAAGAATTATAAAGCTAGGGTTTTCTTTTAAAATACAACTAGGTATGCCTTGAATTCCTTAAGTGTTGATTAAAAATATATATATATACTAAGCATATCACAAACCTTGTTTGAACTCAAATGTCATTTTATTTTTGGTTAAATCTTGGTAAATTTCTACAGGGATATCAAATCGAGGAAGGTTTTAATGGTTGTGGAGTATAAGCCACAAGCATTTGAAGCTCATAAATAAAATGAAGAAACCCTTACTTTGCTTCAACAAGTTTAACGGAGAAAGAATGGAAGCTAAGGAGAGTCATCACAATGCAATTTATAAGGAGCTTTATGGAATCCTCCGTGAAGAACATGATACCAACTATGATCAACATAATATAATCAATGAAAAATGTGATGGGAAGCCATAGTTAGATTTTGAGGAGACACAAGTATTGTTTTAACAACCATAAGTACAATTTGAGCAGCCACAAGTACAAGTTGAGGAAAAGGAAAATTTTAAACTTGAGGAAGAGGTAAATTTTGAAGATGAAGAAAATATTGAGGAGTTAGCCTGAATAATTGCATAGGAAACCATAGATAAGCCCCCTTTCATTCCAAAACAAAAGAGAGATAAGAAAATTAAGAAATTGAAGAAGCAAATAGAAGAGATGGAAGTCTTTGAAAGGTATATCCATCTGACAATACAACTCAACCAAATACAAGAGAACCCACCACACCATGGCTATCCAAAAATGGAAAGGCAAGGCTGAAGAACATTGTCACACCTGAAAAAACCCATTCCAATGACAACAAGATAACTAAGAACACACATGAATGTACCATGCATGCCACATCTGGCAAGGAAATCACACATGCAAATCGATACCACTGCTTGATTCTGCACTTTCTTGCTTGATCTTTGCTTCCCTTTGCCTTATTTACTCTTTCTTTGCTTTCTTGATCTAATAATAGAGTGCTCTAAGAATTCTCTAAGTGTCCAAGAGTGTGTGAGAGAGAGAATAGGGAGAGAGCTCCAAAATTGAACTCGAAAAAAGGTACCAACTAATCCTCGAAAGCCTTTTTATTAATGAGGCCTCTAATTTCTTCAATTTTCCATTATTTTCCTTCATTTTCCTCTTGACATGCAACCCGTGACTGTTCACCTACATTTTCTTCTAATTTCCATCATTTTCATAAATAAAATGTCAATTAATGCTACTTGCCTTTTCAAAGTCTTTGTCATTGTCTTTGTTAATTTCCTTAACCATAATAAACCAAATGAACACCCACACTAGGATATTTTTCCCAACATGAAGCTTGGAATACATGTCCCATGACTTTGGTTATTATTTTGCCTTTATAAACTTTATTACATGAAATTTTTGAACAGGGTTGTTACACTATACATGCTCGATCAACGCTTCTAGTTTTTAGTTAAAAATAAAATCTATTTTAGTCTTTTAGTGATTAAATAAAATTTCAAGGGCCTATAAGGGTGGAATTCAACCCAAATAGTTCTTAAAAATAGTATTTTAATTTATGGCATGAGAAACCATAGCCCTTTAAGTTTTAAAAGTTTGTATAAAGACACCAAGTATGTGAAGACTTAGAAGTAGCTTTTGTATTTTCATAGCTCGGTTTTGAGAGCTTTAATTTTATAATTCTGAAAGTTGTGATGTAGTTGTATCCTTGTCTTTTTCATCAATAAATGAAGCTTTTTGAGTCCCTAAAGTTGATAGTCTTCAATAGGTGTGTTTGTTTGGATGTGGAGGGCCCCCACAATCAACTTGCACACTTAGTATTCTTCGTTGTACATCAAGTGTATTATGGTATATATATTAATGTTATTTTCATGTTGACATATTTTTATTTTTATGTACTTTCCCAAATTACATTGTATATACTCATATTTCTATATTGATATGCCCATAATTGTCCATATCTAGCTTTTAAGGCTTGTCGTCCATACTTATTTTGTTGATTTAACATACTCATTTAACTTGTCGTGCATGTTTTTTTTTATCTTTGTGCGTTCTTGTTTTATTTGCTATCCATATCTTACTTTTCAAACATTGCTCATGAGCAAAGATATCATAGATTAGTTTATGTGCATGAGATCATCTTATTGTTGAATTCAGTAAAATATTAGGAGATATTGCATCTTCTTCCTTCTAAAGAGAAAATGACTTAATGCATTCTTGATTTATAAAACTAGCATTGTCTTAAGACATATTTGTTCTTCATGCTTGTGTAGATCAGTTCATGCTTTCATAGATTAGATAATTAATGGAAAGATGAGCCTATTGTTAAATGTTATACAAGACCTAGAGTGACCACCCAATTTGAAAAGGCCTTAGTGCATGCAAAATCTTTAGACCCAACTTATTCTATCATTGTTTTTATTTCTTGTCAACTTCCCCTTCAAAGTATTTAATTTCAATGTGGCATTCTCCAAACCAATAGTACATGACAATGTACAAGATTAGGAGTCAACCATTATAACCTTGGGAAACTAAGAAGGTTGCAACATCTGGGACATTCATGCATGCCTAGTCATTCAACCAATTTTGAGCATATGTGTGTTTCATTTTCCCATAAGTGTGTTTGAATTGGTTTGATTTTTAGATTTTTGTTTCCTGCTTTTTAAGTTTGTTCCCTTAATTATTTTTAATATAGGATTTTAGATATTAAGCAATTACCTAGCACTCAATGTTAGCACTTAGACATAATCTCGTATTTCATTTTCATGGGTGAAAGTCGATCTAACCTAACTCCATATATATTGTCACATGCCCTTCTAAGTTTACGAACATCTAGATTAATATGGATATCATGTCCTCATTTATGCATATAGATTAACCCAACATTCTTTGGGTCATTGTCTAGGAAGAAAATTTTGAGTTAGAACTCGATTTAGAAGCATTTCTTAGAATTTGAATTTAATTTCTCACAATATAAATATTTCGGATTTGGAGCACTAAAGGCAGTAAGACGAGAGGTAAGAACTTGCACATACACTTTAACTGAGTCTTTGCAAGTCCAAGTTATGTTATATATATATATATATATATATATATATATATTATATATATATATATATATATATATATATATATATATATATATATATATATATATATATATATAATATATATATATATATATATATATGAGATTTAGTTTTAATTATGTTTATTTATGCATTCTCGCACTAGACCTAAGGATTAGAAAGGTACACAAAAATTGCCTAACTACTTAAAAAAAAAGACCAACCACTAACCCATTTGCAAGACAAGAACTACCAACTAACAAAGGAAGATGTTAAAGAATTTATTTAGTAAAGGAAGGTACACCACCACAAGGATCTTCTCAAATCCTTTTCCACAATCCATACTTGTCACCACAGATGAATCTTTATTTCAAAAGGTAGAATAGGAGAAAATCATCCATGAAGAGGATCCACTAGAGGAGAACATGGAAGTTTAATCTAGTTATCCTTGGAAGGGAAACAAGGAGTCATGGGCCACATCTAATGAAGAAAAGACACAAGATCCTATGTGCATTCAAGAATGTAATGAACAACTTTCACAAGAACTTTATGGTATGACAACAAAGGAGCCAAGGAGACAAATATCACATCAAAACTTGGTTCCAAACAACCATTAGGCCACAATACAACTCTATTTATCAACATTTCTTGGCATCAAATATATATGAGTAGTTGGTGTCTCATGTCCAAACATTCATTAGGGTATATTTTTCAAACTTTAATATGAGTTTACTTATGATCTCGTTACACAAATGGATGCATTGGAAATTATTTTATACTTGAGGAAATGACTAGTTTTTTCCAAAATAGTGTACGATAGTATAAATGAATAAGTAAATTATTTAAAATATTAAGGAAAGTTTTCACAATAAAGTTGGTTCAATCTTGCATGAAATCATTCAAATCATTGTTCAATACTCATTTTGAGAGGATTTTATGGAAAAATTGCGTACAAAATAGTCCTATTTTGGAGGACCATATAGGCTCATTCTTAAAACTTGTTTCTATATGAAGTAGCCCTTGAAGTATGGTTCCCAACCCATTTTTAAATTTCAATTTCGATCTCAAATGAAAAATATATGACCAAAATAGTTACTAGTCCGCAAGTGGAAAATTTAAGGACTGATTTAGTATGGTCAATCTTTGTCAGATTTAATGGACACATTTTTACAATTTGTTTCTAGATGAGATAGTCATAGGAACTAGTTTCTAACCCAATTTGAATCACCTCAATCTGACATCGTATAAAAACTTTGTGCTCAAATTACTATCTATTTTTCACGAAATTTGCATTGTGACAATTCTATATCTTGGTTATTCATCGACATATTTTGCATATCAAATAATCGTCTTTTCAAAACATTTTTCTAAGGGAGATGTAACTTAAGGTCTATTTTCAGTCACAATGTTAATCATCTCATTTATAGGTCAAGTGAAAATGTTCTGCCACATTTAGTGACTGCATGTCTTAAAATCAACATGGTGAAACTCTACCTCCAATGTCTGATCATCAGCATTTGTGTGATATCAAATCAACATATCCTAAAAACATGTTTCTAGTGGAGATACGTAGATCAATATAGGAAATCTAAGTTTAAGAGTTCTTGACCTACCTTAACCTACCTTTATCTACAAGTGTAATCACAACGATTTGATTTTCAATGAAAAAATTATGCTCCAAATAGTGATTGTTGGTATAGTAAAAAAGATCATAAACTACTCTTTCAAGCCTAATGTTCTTCATTGAGTTTAACACAACCATTTTGATTCAATTTGAAAACACGTTCGTACTATGAGTAGCCACATGAATTCACTTCAATTAGGCTTTGAAATCACTCCAATCGGACATCAAAAGAATATTTTATGAACAAAATATTGTTAGGAGGTCTAAGTTAGATATCACTTCTCAACAGGTAAACAAATGCATTTTTCTTTGTCTACATTCTTTGAATTTGTTTTATATGCATTGTTTCATTTTTTTTTTTTTTTTTTATTTTGGAAGAAGAAAGATTGATCACCTTTCTTCTCCCATCATTTCACATTGTATTAAAGGCCAATGTTAGGTTTTGAAAGTCCCGAGAGGATCCAAGGGGTCAAATTTGGGGATGAGTGATTTTCAAAGTCAAGTTTTAAAAAATTCATGTACAATAGTATAAAATGGAAATATTCAATTCAAGCAAAGAAGAATATTATTTGATGTTGAGTTCATAATAAAATCTGAAAATCCTTGGAGCTTGATTTCAATTGTTGACCAATAAACCAACAAACCTGCAATGAATAAACGTGGATTGAGATAAAGGAAAATGACATGAATTCAATCATCACAAGAAGAAGTCAAGATTCCATATCATGTCAAGTCACATCTACTGTCGAAGAAACCTTTCAAAAGCCCTACTATTCATAATGTCATTCATCAACCCTATTGTATGATAAATTTCACAATCATACATGTCGAAGTCCATATCTTTTATCTATTTATCCATCTTACTACCAGATCATGACTTCAACTTATTTTGCTTTTACAAACTTCCCATAATTCCTTACTCTATTTCCCCCCTCTTCAATCCTTTATATAAATATGAGAAAGAAAAGTTGAAAATTAATTAGTTTAGTTGTAAAAACTCAAGTTTCTCGCACAATCTAAACTCAAATTTTCATTGAAACCAAGAAATTGGCCAATGAAAATTCTTAATAAAAGATTTACCAGATGTTTGACATTTTTTATTGTCAATGATCTCCTATTTAGATCAATTATTTGTCTAAAAAGAATAATTGTAAAGTTTCAACATGTCATATTTATTTCTTGTATATAAGTCCATGAGAATGTTGTATATAAGGTTTGTATGCATTACTCTCTTCACATCCAGAAGTCCTAATCTTGTTCTACTACATAAGTATTATAAAAAAAAAATTCATCTCCAAGGCAACTACTCTCATCTTTGAATAAATTTGTAAATTGCCTATTTAGGATGGCCCAAATATTTTAAATCTCCAATAGAGGACATAATCAACACCTGCTAAAGACAAATAAATCGTCAACAACAAGTTATTTAATATACAACAGCAAAAATCAAAGAAGAGAATTCAAGAATATAAACATCAGCATTGCAATTTTGTTTTTGAACTACGAGTTTATCTTCTATGCTTAGTGAAATTACAACTTTTAGAGAAATCATATGTAGTATACCTCTAGGTTTGAAAGCTCAGAATGAAATGCTTTCATAACGAAATCTAGATTCAGTAAAATAAGTCGAACAGTTGAAAGAAGAGAATCATAAGCTTTCCTAAAAAAAGAAGGTGCTCAAATCTAAGAGTGGGAATCTCATTGTAAAACTACTAAAACTACTCTAGTGCAAGCCAAAGAAAGAAGGACAACCATCACATCAAAGGAGGTGAACAAAAAGTTGGTAAGGTTTATTTTTTATGCTTCCAAATTTTATTGAAAATTTTCATTTAGAAAGCGGAAAATAACAATACCATTTATGAGCCATTATTTTCATTCTCTACTCTACAAAAAACATCCTCACCTAAATCTCGTCTTGCTTCTAACATAGACCTATAAAAATCAAATATTCTACCTTCAAATCCCTAATATCCTTTATAGACCATCCAAATATGTAGGAAGACAAATAATTATAGACATTTTAAATGTGACAACAAAGAAAATTTTCAAAATTATCTTTTCACCATATATAAACAAATTTCAGCAGGGATACTATAGGAATGCTTTATAAAAGTGAAATACATTTTTGTATGAAAGGTGTTGTTCCATTTTATGACACAATATACCCTCAAGGATACTTTGTTTTAAGGACTACAAGAATACTTTGCATTACAAGTATGTTATGTTTTTCAAACACAAACACTATTTTATTCTCAAGAAAACACATGCTCTGTTTTGAGAACATAAGTATTATGTTTTGACACATAGGGGTACTTTGATTTTGAGAGAAGAAAGGTCTCCAAATTTGATAGAAATGATGCTCTATTTTTTAGTCAATAAAGTTCATAGAAATACTATGTTTTTAAAGAAGTGGTGGTCTTTAGAATTGACAAGACATGGTGCAACATAAGCTATAAAAAAATGCTCATTTTTCAAGAGGAATGATGCTCTGTTTTTTAGGAGGAAAAATTCTTGTTTTCAAGTGGAATAGTGCTCTATTTTTAGAAGGACAATGTTTTGTTTGAAATAGGGATGATGGTCTATATAAATGATAAAGAGAATGCTCTAATTTGAGGAAAAAATACTCTATAAGAATGTCCACAAGAGGATAAAAACACTAATCTATTTTGAGAAAATAATACCCTATAGGAATATTTTGTTTTCAAAGGAATAATAACCTACAAGAATCCTCTATTTTCAAAGGAAAGACATCCTACAAGAATAACAATAAAGTCGCTTTATTTTTGCAAAAATATAACTTAGAAGAAAAAAATGCTATGTTTTGAATGAAATGCTCATGGAACAAAGGTTTTGAAAGGAAAGAATACTTTTACAAAAGGAAATTCTATGGAACAAAACATATAAAATAAATAACACTTTTGTAAATGAAATCAAAGTACTCTAATTTTGAAAACATAAGCACTTTTGCAACCTTCAACAGTGATACAAACAGTTATGAATGAAATGATGGAAAGGTGTCTTTCTATCATTATTTTTGTCTTACCTGAGTTCATTTCAAAATGAAAATCGATGTGAAAGTGGGCATAAAGGAAAATGGAAACCAATATATACAGTGTTATAGGGCCATTAATGCACGAGCGCAGTGTATGTCACCCGTAGGATTTAAGCAAGTACATTATCTGACGGGTGGCATATACTCCCCATGCACATTAATGGCCCTATAACATTGTATATATTGGTTGCCAAGGAAAAAAACATAGCCATTTCAAAAACCAACCATTAGCAGCGATTTTAAAAGTCAATCATGTGCAGTCTTCATAAAACAAAGTTTACAACTAATTGTATGCTCCTACACAGTCTTATTGCCATCTCCATTGGGAATCGTTTTGATTAGACTATATTTGTGCCTTGAATCCATTCAAATCGATCAACCCACATTTAAGAAGGAATTGTATGCAACAAATTTGCCATAGATAGAGTAATAAAGAAATGTGTTGTTGGAAGTATAATTCAAAAGCGATAATCAAGGTGCTCTAATAAAAATAGTGGTGTAACTCATTGTGACAATGGTGGTGTAACTCATTATGACATCGATGGTGTAATTCAACATTAACGCAGAGGAGTTTTACAAACGCAACACAATGATTGAGTACAAAACATACTTGTCCAATAACATGTTGGTTGTTGGATGATGTATGTCATAGGCATGTTGAGAAATTACATTTGAAAAGAGCAATTCAAATTGTGTTGCAACAACAGAGGCATCCACAATGAGGGATGAAATATATATAGTCCCTCATCTAAAAATTCCTTTCCAAATTATGCTACAAAGCTATATAAAGGAAACATGAATTTTTGAGGTGCTACAGTGAAGAGGGAAACTAAATTTTTACTCTTTTCAAGACCACAGAGGTGTTGGGAATCACGATTGTCGTTAGACCAAAACCCGCAGGTATTAGTAAATGATCGCATCACTAGAGATAAGGATCCAGGAGAGGCGGTTAGTTCATGTCGCGAAACACAATGGGAGGGTTGGTTTATCCAATGTCCAATAATCTCCCCCCAATGTGGGTTGGGTGTGTATCGAACTCGTGACCTACGCTCTGATACCACTTGTTGGGAATCACAATTACCGTTATACCAAAACCCGTAGGTTTTATTTAATGATCGCATCGCCAGAGATAAGGATCCGCGAGAGGCGGTTAGTCCATGTCGCGAAATGTATGGGGAGCGTTTGTTTATCAAATGTCCAACAAGAGGTTGTGTAAAGCCACAAAATCCCAGAGTCATGGAATAATGGTTTCAAAACTTGAATTAGAGTAGAGATTTCAAGGCCAAAGCTATAGTCAACCACATTTTCCTTATATATAATGCATAGATTAAATTTCTCACATCGTCCAACTCATATATCCATTTGCCATGAAATTTGGAGGAGAGATGCATTAATGTGAGGTGAAAAAGCATAACAAATTTTAAGTCAAAACAATTTGTAATTTTGAATAAATCAATTACTATCACCTAAAACCATTTTTTTTATTTTTCTTAAAATACATGCATTATATTGTTATGAAATATGTGAGGGAGATTCATTATAGTAAGGGGAATAAGTAGTAAAAATCTAGAGTTAAACAGATTCATATTTTGTGGAAAAGTGGTCGTCATAATCTTTAGCCATTTTTCATTTTTCACGATATTCATGCATCTGTTGGTTATGAAATTTGGTGAGTAGAAGAACTAAGATGATACCAACAATCTCACGAAAATTCATGAGAAATCAATGTGTAGTCTGTGAGAAATGGATAATCAAGTATGTTACAAGAGTCTTGAAAGTCTATAATCCTTTGTTTATCTACATAGTAGCATGTCTTTAGGGAGAAATCCACCATATTGGTTTTTTCTAGATAGTTATATGTTGTTCAGATCAACTCTACGTTGAAAGAAGTTAACACTAACTCATGGTCAAATTAAGAGTCAACTACATACTATAAGGAAAAAAAGTAAAGGGTGTGTTGTCACACAAGGGCCAACACTTACACTCTTGTGGTTGCCACACAAAAACCAACCCCAAGAAGCTCTGCTTCAGAGTTAAGAATTATAAAGCTAGGATTTGCTTTTAAAATACAACTAGGTATGCCTTGAATTCTTTAAGCATTGATTAAAAAAAAAAAATACACTAAGCATATCACAAACCTTGTTTGAACTCAAATGTCATTTTATTTTTGGTTAAATCTTGTTAAATTTCTACAGGGATATCAAATCGAGGAAGGTTTTAATGGTTGTGGAGTATAAGCCACAAGCATTTGAAGCTCATAAATACAATTAAGAAACCCTTACTTTGCTTCAACAAGTTTAACGGAGAAAGAATGGAAGCTAAGGAGAGTCATCACAATGCAATTTATAAGGAGCTTTATGGAATCCTCCGTGAAGAACATGATACCAACTATGATCAACATCATATAACCAATGAAAAATATGATGGGAAGCCATAGTTACATTTTGAGGAGACACAAGTATTGTTTTAACAAATATAAGTACAATTTGAGCAGCCACAAGTACAAGTTGAGGAAAAGGAAAAATTTAAACTTGAGGAAGAGGTAAATTTTGAAGATGAAGAAAATATTGAGGAGTTAGCCTGAATAATTGCAGAGTAAACCATAGATAAGCCCCCTTTCATTCCAAAACAAAAGAGAGATAAGAAAATGAAGAAATTGAAGAAGCAAATAGAAGAGATGGAAGTCTTTGAAAGGTATATCCATCTGGCAATCCAACTCAACCAAATACAAGAGAACCCACCACACGATGGCTATCCAAAAATGGAAAGGCAACGCTGAAGAACATTGTCACACCGGAAAAAACCCATGCCAATGACAACAAGATAACCAAGAACACACATGCATGTACCATGCATGCCACATCTAGCAAGGAAATCACACATGCAAATCGATACTTGCAAGTAATCCCGCTATAGCTGCTTGATTCTACTCTTTCTTGCTTGATCTTTGCTTCCCTTTGCCTTATTTACTCTTTCTTTGCTTTCTTGATCTAATAATAGAGTGCTCTAAGAATTCTCTAAGTGTCCAAGAGTGTGTGAGAGAGAATAGGGAGAGATCTCCAAAACTGAACTGGAAAAAAGGTACCAACTGATCCTTGAAAGCCTTTTTATTAATGAGGCCTCTAATTTCTTCAATTTTCCATTATTTTCCTTCATTTTCCTCCTGACATGCAACCTATGACCTTTCACCTTCCTTTTGTTCTAATTTCCATCATTTTCATAAATAAAATGTCAATTAATACCACTTGCCTTTTCAAAGTATTTGTCATTGTCTTTGCTAATCTCCTTAACCAAAATAAACCAAATGAACACCCACACTAGGATATTTTTCCCAACATTAAGCTTGGAATACATGTCCCATGACTTTGGTTATTATTTTTCCTTTATAAACTTTATTACATGAAATTTTTGAACAAGGTTGTTACACCATACATGCTCGATCAACGCTTCCAGTTTTTAGCTAAAAATAAAATCTATTTTAGTCTTTTAGGGATTAAATAAAATTTCAAGGGCCTATAAGGGTGGGATTCAACCCATATAATTCTTATAAATAGTATTTTAATTGATGGCATGAGAAATCATAGCCCTTTAAGTTTTAAAAGTTTGTATAAAGACACCGAGTGTGTGAAGACTTTAAGTAACTTTTGTATTTTCATAGCTCGGTTTTGAGAGCTTTAGTTTTATAATTCTAATAGTTGTGGTGTAGTTGTATCCTTGTCCTTTTCATCAGTAAATGAAGCTTTTTGAGTCCCTAATGTTGATAGTCTTCAATAGGTGTGCTTGTTTGGATGTGGAGGGCCCCCACAATCAACTTGCACACTTAGTTTTCTTTTTTGTACATCAAGTGTATTATGCTATATATTTTAATGTTATTTTGATGTTGACATATTTTTAATTTTATGTACTTTCCCAAATTACATTGTATGTACTCATATTTTTATATTGATATGATCATAATTGTCCATATCTAGCTTTTAAGGCTTGTCGTCCATGCTTATTTTGTTGACTTAACATACTAGTTTAACTTGTCACACATACTTTTTTTTATCTTTGTGTGTTCTTGTTTTATTTGTTGTCCATATCTTACTTTTCAAACATTGTTCATGAGCAAAGATATCATAAATTAGTTTATGTGCATGATATCATGTTATTGTTGAATTCAGTAAAATATTAGGAGATATTGCATCTTCTTCCTTCTAAAAAGAAAATGACTTAATGCATTCTTGATTTATAAAACTAGCATTGTCTTAAGACATCTTCGTTCTGCATGCTTGTGTAGATTAGTTCATGCTTTCATAGATTAGACCATTAATAGAAGGATGAGCCTATTGTTAAATGTTATACAAGACTTAGAGTGACCACCCAATTTGAAAAGGCCTTAGTGCATGCAAAATATTTAGACTCGACTTATTCTATCATTGTTTTCATTTCTTGTCAACTTCCCCTTCAAAGTATTTAATTTCAATGTGGCATTCTCCAAACCAATAGTACATGACAATGTACAGGATTAGGAGTCAACCACTATAACCTTGGGAAACTAAGAAGGTTGCAACATCTGGGACATTCATGCATGCCTAGTCATTCAACCAATTTTGAGCATATGTGTGTTTCATTTTCCCATGAGTGTGTTTGAATTGGTTTGATTTTTAGAGTTTTGTTTCATGCTTTTTATGTTTGTTCCCTTAATTATTTTTAATATAGGATTTTAGATATTAAGCAATTACCTAGCACTCAATGTTAGCACTTAGACATAATATAGGATTTCATTTTCATAGTTGAAAATCGATCTAGCCTAACTCCATATATATTGTCACATGCCCTTTTAAGTTTACGAACACCTAGATTAATATGGATATCATGTCCTAATTTATGCACATAGATTAACCCAACATTTTTTGGATCATTGTCTGGGAAGCACATTTTGAGTTAGAACTAGATTTAGAAGCATTTCTTAGAATTTGCATTTAATTTTTCACAATATAAATATTTTGGATTTGGAGCACTAAAGGCAATAAGACGAGAGATAAGAACTTGCACATACACTTTAACTTAGTCTTTGCAAGACCAAGTTATGTATTATATATATAATAAATATATATATATATATATATATATATATATAATATATATATATATTATATACAATATTAGATTTAGTTTTAATTATGTTTATTTATTCATTCTCACATTAGACCTAAGGATTAGATAGGTACACAAAAATCGCCTAACTACTTAAAAAAAAAGACAAACCACTAACCGATTTGCAGACAAGAACTATCAACTAACAAAGGAAGACGTTAGAGAGTTGATTTAGTAAAGGAAGGTACACCACCACAAGGATCTTCTCAATCCTTCTCCACAATTCATACTTGTCACCACAGATGAATCTTTATTTCAAAAGGTAGATTAGGAGAAAATCATCCATGAAGAGGATCCACCAGCGGAGAATAGGGAAGTTTATTCTAGTTATCCTTGTAAGGAAAACAAGGAGTCATGGGGCACATCTGATGAAGAAAAGACACAAGATCCTATGTGCATTCAAGAATGCAATGAACAACTTTTACAAGAACTTTATGGTATGACAACAAAGGAGAGCCAAGGAGACAAATATCACATCAAAACTTGGTTCCAAACAGTCATTGGGCCACAATACAACTCTATTTATCACCATTTCTTGGCATCAAATATATATGAGTAGTTGGTGTCTCATGTCCAAACATTCATTAAGGTATATTTTTCAAACTTTAATATGAGTTTACTTATGATCTCATTACACAAATGGATGCATTGGAAATTATTTTATACCTGAGGAAATGACTAGTTTTTCCATAATAGTGTATGGTAGTATAAATGAATAAGTAAATTATTTAAAATATTAAGGAAAGTTTTTCACAATAAAGTTGGTTCAATCTTGCATGAAATCATTCAAATCATTGTTCAATACTCATTTTGAGAGGATTTTATGGAAAAATTCATACGAAATAGTCCTATTTTGGAGGACCATATAGGCTCATTCTTAAAACCCGTTTCTACACAAAGTAGCCCTTGAAGTATGGTTTCCAACCCATTTTTAAATTTCAATTTGGATTTTTAATGAAAAATATATGGCCAAAATAGTTACTAGTCCGCAAGTGGAAAATTTAAGGATTAAGTTAGTATGGTCAATCTTTGACAGATTTAATGGACACATTTTTACAATTTGTTTCTAGGTGAGATATTCATAGGAATCTAGTTTCTAACCCAATTTGAATCACCTCAATCTGACGTCGTATAAAAACTTTGTGCTCAAATTGCTATCTATTTTTCACAAAATTTGCATTGTGACAATTCTATATCTTGATTATTCATCGACATATTTTACATATCAAATAACATCTTTTCAAAACATTTTTCTAAGGGATATATAGCCTAAAGTCTATTTTAAGTCACAATGTTAATCATCTCATTTATAGGTCAAGTGAAAAAGTTATGCCACATTTAGTGACTGCATGTCTTAAAATCAACATGGTGAAACTCTACCTCCAATGTTTGATCATCAGCATTTGTGTGATATCAAATCAACATATCCTAAAAACATGTTTCTATTGGAGATATGTAGATCAATATAGGCAGTCTGAGTTTAAGATTTCTTGACCTACCTTGACCTACCTTTATCTCCAAGTGTAATCACAACGATTCGATTTTTAATGAAAAAATTATGCTCCAAATAGTGATTGTTGGTATAGTAAAAAAATCATTGAGTTTAACACAACATTTAATTCAATTTGAAAACATGTTCGTACTATGAGTAGCCACATGAATTCACTTCAATTAGGCTTTGAAATCACTCCAAGCAAACATCGAAAGAAGATTTTATGAACAAATCATTGTTAGGAGGTCTATGTTAGATATCACTTCTCAACAAGTAAACAAGTGCATTTTTCTTTGTCTACATTCATTGGATTTGTTTTATATGCATTGCTTTCATTTCTTTTTTTAATTTTGGAAGAAGAAAGATTGATCACCTTTCTTCTCCCATTATTTCACATTGTATTGCAGGCCAGTCTTAGGTTTTGAAAGTCCCGGGAGGATCCAAGAGGTCAAATTTATGGATGAGTGGTTTTCAAAGTCATTTTAAAAAAATTCATATAGAATAGTATAAAGTGAAAATATTCAATTCAAGCAAAGAAGAATATTATTTGATGTTGAGTTCATAATAAAATCTCAAAATCCTTGGAGTTTGATTTCAATTGTTGACCAATAACACCAACAAACCTATAATGAATAAACATGGATTGAGATAAAGGAAAATGACATGAATTCAATCGTCACAAAAAGAAGTCAAGATTCCATATCATGCCAAGTCACATCTATTGTCGAAGAAGCCTTTCAGAAGCCCTACTATTCATAATGTCATTCATCAACCCTATTGTATGATAAATTTCACAATCATACATGTTGAAGTCCATATCTTTTATCTATTCATCCATCTTATTATCAGATCATGACTTGAACCTATTTTTCTCTCACAAACTTCCCATAATTCCTTACTCTATTTCCCCCCTCTTCAATCCTTTGTATAAATATGAGAAAGAAAAGATGAAAATAATGAGTTTAGTTGTGAAAACTCAAGTTTCTCGCACAATATAAACTCAAGTTTTCATTGAAAACCAAGAAATTGGGCAATGAAAATTCTTAATAAAAGATTTACCAGATGTTTGACATTTTTTATTGTCAATGATTTCCTATTTAGATCAATTATTGGTCTAGAAAGAATATTTGTAAAGTTTCAACATGTCCTATTTATTTCTTGTATATAAGTCCAAGAGAATGTTTATTTGTTTAGACTAACCTAAGTACCCACGGGGGATTTGAACCGGTGACCTATCGCAAGGAGTGCCTTAACAGCGCACCCATTCACCGTCAATCCAAAGCCCCATGGGCAATTCCTAATCTTGTTCTACTACATAAGTATTATCAAAATTTTATTCATCTCCAAGGCAACTACTCTCATCTTTGAAGAAATTTGTAAATTGCCTATTTAGGATGGCCAAAATATTTTAAATCTCCAATAGAGGGCATAATCAACACCTGCTAAAGACAAAAATCGTCAACAACATGTCAGTTATTATACAACAACAAAAATCAAAGAAGAGAATTCAAGAATATAAAAATCATCATTGCAATTTTGTTTTTGAACTATGAGTTTATCTTCTATGCTTACTGAAATTACAACTTTTAGAGAAATCATAGGTAGTATACCTCTAGGTTTGAAAGCTCGGAATGAAATGCTTTCATAACGAAATCTAGATTCAGTAAAATAAGTTGAACAGTTGAAAGAAGAGAATCATAAGCTTTCCTAAAAAAAGAAGGTGCTCAAATCTAAGAGTGGGAATCTCAATGTAAAACTACTAAAACTACTCTAGTGCAAGCCAAAGAAAGATGGACAACCATCACATCAAAGGAGGTGAACAAAAAGTTGATAAGGTTTATTTTTTATGCTTCCAAATTTTATTGAAAATTTTCATTTAGAAAGAGGACGATAACAATATCATTTATGAGCCATTATTTTCATTCCCTACTCTACAAAAAACATCCTCGCCTAAATCTCATCCTACTTCTAACATAGACCTATAAAAATCAAACATTCAACCTTCAAATCCCTAATATCCTTTATAGACCATCCAAATATGTAGGAAGACAAATAACTATAGACATCTTAAATGTGACAATAAAGAAATTTTTCAAAATTATCTTATGACCATATATAAACAAATTTCAGTGGGGATACTATAGGAATGCTTTAAAAAAGTGAAATACATTTTTGTATGAAAGTTGTTGTTCCATTTTATGACACAATATACCCTCAAGGATACTTTGTTTTAAGGACTACAAGCATACTTTTCATTACATGTATGTTATGTTTTTCAAACACAAACACTATTCTATTCTCAAGAAAACACATGCTCTTTTTTGAGAACATAAGTATTATGTTTTGACACATAGGGGTATTTTGATTTTGAGAGAAGAAAGGTCTCCAAATTTGATAGAAATGATGCTCTACTTTTTATTCAATAAAGTTCATAGAAATACCATGTTTTTAAAGAAGCGATGGTCTTCAGAATTGACAAGACATGGTGCAACATAAGCTATAAAAAAATGCTCAGTTTTCAAGAGGAATGATGCTCTGTTTTTTAGGAGGAAAATTTCTTGTTTTCAAGTGGAATAGTGCTCTATTTTTAGAAGGGCAATGCTTTGTTTGAAATAGGGACGATGGTCTACAGAAATGATAAAGAGAATGCTCTAATTTGAGGAAAAAATACTCTATAAGAATGTCACAAGAGGATAAAAACACTGCTCTGTTTTGAGAAAATAATACCCTATAGGAATATTTTATTTTCAAAGGAATAATACCCTACAAGAATCCTCTATTTTCAAAGGAAAGACATCCTACAAGAATAACAATAAAGTCTCTTTATTTTTGCAAAAATATAACTTACAAGAACAAAATGCTATGTTTTGAATGAAATGCTCATGGAACAAAGGTTTTGAAAGGAAAGAATACTTTTACAAAAGAAAATTCTATGGAACAAAACATATAAAAGAAATAACACTTTTGTAAATGAAATCGAAGTACTCTAACTTAGAAAACATAAGCACTCTTGCAACCTTCAACAATGATACAAACAGTTATGAATGAAATGATGGAAAAGTGTCTTTCTATCATTATTTTTGTCTTACCTGAGTTCATTTCAAAATGAAAATCGATGTGAAAGTGGGCATAAAGGAAAATGGAAACAAATATATACAGTGTTATAGGGCCATTAATGCATGAGGGCAGTATATGCCACCCGTTGGATATAAGCAAGTACATTATCTGACAAGTGGCATATACTCCCCATGCTCATTAATGGCCCTATAACATTGTATATATTGGTTGCCAAAGAAAAAAGAACACACCCATTTCAAAAACCAACCATTAGTAGCCATTTTAAAAGTCAATCATGTGCAGTCTTCATAAAACAAAGTTTACAACTAATTGTATGCTCCTACACAGTCTTATTGTCATCTCCATTGGGAATCATTTTGATTAGACTACATTTGTGCCTTGAATCCATTCAAATTGATCAACCCACATTTAAGAAGGAATTGTATGCAACATATTTGCCAGAGATAGAGTAGTAAGGAAATGTGTTGTTGGAAGTATAATTCAAAGGCGATAATCAAGGCGCTCTAATAAAAATAGTGGTGTAACTCATTGTGACAATGGTGGTGTAACTCATTATGACATCGATGGTGTAATTCAACATTAACACGGAGGAGTTTTACAAATGCAACACAATGATTGAGTACAAAACATGATTGTTTAATAACATGTTGGTTGTTGGATGGTGTATGTCAGAAGCATGTTGAGAAATTACATTTGAAAAGAGCAATTCAAATTGTGTTGCAACAACAGAGGCATCCACAATAAGGGATGAAATATATACAGTCCCTCATCTAAAAATTCCTTTCCAAATTATGCTACAAAGCTATATAAAGGAAACATGAATTTTTGAGGTGCTACATTGAATAGGGAAACTAATTTTTTACTCTTTTCAAGACCACAGAGGTGTTGGGAATCACGATTGTCATTAGACCAAAACCCACAAGTGTTAGTTAATGATCGCATCTCCAGAGATAAGGATCCACGAGAGGCGGTTAGTCCATGTCGCAAAACACATTGGGAGGGTTGGTTTATCCAATGTCCAATAATCTCCCCCCAACGTGAGTTGGGGGTGTATTGAACTCGTGACCTATGCTCTGATACCACTTGTTGGGAATCACGATTACCGTTATACCAAAACCTGTAGGTTTAGTTAATGATCGCATCGCCAGAGATAAGAATCTGCGAGAGGCAGTTAGTCCATGTTGCGAAACACATATAGAGGGTTGGTTTATCAAATGTCCAACAAGAGGTTGTGTAAAGCCACAAAATCCCAGAGTCATGGAATAATGGTTTCAAAGCTTGAATTAGAGTAGAGATTTCAAGGCCAAAGTTATAGTCAATCGCATTTTCCTTATATATAGTGCATAAATTAAATTGCTCATATCTTCCAACTCGTATATCCATTTGCCATGAAATTTGGAGGAGAGATGCATTAATGTGAGGTGAAAAAGCATAACAAATTTTAAGTCAAAACAATTTGTATTTTTTGAATAAATCAATTACTATCACCTAAAACCATTTTTTTTATTTTTCTTAAAATACATTCATTAAATTGTTATGAAATATGTCAGGGAGATTCACTATAGTAAGGGGAATAAGTAGAAAAAATCTAGAGTTAAACAGATTCATATTTTGTGGAAAAGTGGTCGTCATAATCTTTAGCCATTTTCATTTTTCTCGAGATTCATGCATTTGTTGGTTATGAAATTTGGTGAGTAGAAGAACTAAGATGATACCAACAATCTCACAAAAAATCACGAGAAATCAATGTGTAGTCTGGGAGAAATGGATAATCAAGTATGTTACAAGGGTCTTGAAAGCCTATAATCCTTCGTTTATCTACATACTAGCATGTCTTCAAGGAGAAATCTGCCATATTGGTTTTTTTCTAGATACTCCTAGATAGTTCTATGTTGTTCAGATCAACTCTAGTTTGAAAGAAGTTAACACTAAATCATGGTCAAATTAAGAGTCAACTACATACTATAAGGAAAAAAGTAAAGGGAGTGTTGTCACACAAGGGCCAACACTTACACTCTTGTGGTTGCCACACAAAAACCAACCCCAAGAAGCTTTGCTTCAGAGTTAAGAATTATAAAGCTAGGGTTTGCTTTTAAAATACAACTAGGTATGCCTTGAATTCTTTAAGCGTTGATATATATATATTAATATATATATATATATATATTATATATATAAACTAAGCATTATCAACAAACCTTGTTTGAACTCAAATATCATTTTAATTTTTGGTTAAATCTTGTTAAATTTCTACAAGGATATCAAATCGAGGAAGGTTTTAATGATTGTGGAGTTAAAGCCACAAACATTTGAAGCTCATAAATACAATGAAGAAACCCTTACTTTGCTTCAACAAGTTTAATGGAGAAAGAATGGAAGCTAAGGAGAGTCATCACAATGCAATTTATAAGGAGCTTTATGGAATCCTCCGTGAAGAACATGATACCAACTATGATCAACATCATATAATCAATGAAAAATATGATGGGAAGCCATAGTTACATTTTGAGGAGACACAAGTATTGCTTTAACAACCATAAGTACAATTTGAGCAGCCACAAGTACAAGTTGAGGAAAAGGAAAAGTTTGAAGAAAAGGAAAAATTTAAACTTGAGGAAGAGGTAAATTTTGAAGATGAAGAAAATATTACGGAGTTAGCCTGAATAATTGCAGAGGAAACCATAGATAAGCCCCCTCCATTCCAAAACAAAAGAGAGATAAGAAAATGAAGAAATTGAAGAAGAAAATAGAAGAGATGGAAGTCTTTGAAAGGTATATGAAATACCAAAATGAGCTCCCAAGGAACCAAAGCAAAATTATCATGGAAGAAAATGACAGGTTGAAACAAGAGAAATAAAAGCTCAAGAAAGACAATGTTTTGATCCAAACAAGCATATAAATGGTTCAAACAAAATAAATCATTGAAATCATAGATTCAAGGTTTAAAGGTGAGTCTACTCATGCAATCGAGACAGGGTCAGGAAGAGGTTAAAAGCCAACATAATCCAATATGGATGTTCTCCTAAAGGTAACATAGGAAGTAGGAGATCTATGCAATTTTTTGGTTGCATGAGGGCATGCAACATCTCCACTTTGGGGGAGATGTTGGATACAATTTTCATGACCATTTTTTATCAGCCTAAATCCCAAATTTGGCATAATACACCAACCTTATACTTCTTTTTGTCCACTTTATCCTTGTTTTGGTTCCAAAATACATGAAAAATGTATCCAAGTCATATTTCTTCTAAATTATGAATTTTTTATAAAAAAATGTGCATTAAAGAAAAAAATCTAACTAGGAAATTACCAAACCTTTTTGCAAATGCTCATTCGTTAGAATATATGCAGGATAGTTGGCCAAAATCCGAGACATGGGTTTTGTTCCTTGGGATTTATAGATGAACAAACGCCTATTCCCTTATCAAAAATCAACCTATACATGCTCGTTCAACGCTTGGTCAACTTTGCCAATTTTGAGGAAAATCTCGTAATTTTAACCAAAAATAATTTGTTCTACTTTTTTAGGGATTAGATCAGATTTCAAGGGCCTCGAAGGGCTTAATTCAACCCAAATAGTTCTCAGAAATAGTATTTTAATTTATGGCATGAGAAATCATAGCCATTTTAGTTTTAAAAGATTGTATAAAGACACCAAGTGTGTGAAGCCTTGAAGTAAATTTTGTATTTTCATAACTCAGTTTTGAGAGCTTTAGTTTTAGACTTCTAAAAATTGTGTTGTAGGTGTATCTTGCTAAAGTTGATAGTCTCCAATAGGTATGCTTGTTTGGATTTGGAGGCCCCCCACAATCAACCTGCACACTTAGTTTTATTTGTTGTGAGTGAAGTGCATTATGGTATATATTTTCATGTTATTTTGATGTTGGCATATTTTTCTTTTTATGTAGTTTCCCAAGTTACATTGTATATACTCATACTTCTACCTTGATATGCTCATAATTGTCCATAACTAGCTTTTAAGGATTGTTTTCCATACTTGTTTTTGTTGATTTTCCATTTTAGTTTAACTTGTTGTCTGTACTCATTTTGATCATTGTGCATACTTGTTTTATTTGTTGTCCATATATTTCTTTTTAAACATTGTTCATGGGCAAAGATATCATAGATTAGTTGATGTGCATGAGATCATCTTATTGTTGAATTCAATAAAATATTAGGAGAGACCGTCTCTTCTTACTTCTAAAGAGATAAGGCCCTAATGCATTATTAATTCATCAAACTACCACTAACTCAATACATCTTAGTTGTTCATGCTTTTGTAGAGAAAATCATGCTTTCATAGATTAGACAGTGAATGGAAATATGAGACAAGCCTACTGTTAGATGTTGTACCAGACTAAGAGTGCCCACCCAATTTGGAAATGCCTTAGTGCATGCAAGTCCCTCAAACTGAACTTATTTTGTCATTGCTTTTATTTCTTGTCAATTTCCCCTTTAAAGTATTTCATTTCAGTGTGGTATTCTCAAAACCACCTGTACATGACATTGTACAAGATTGGGAGTCAACCATTGTAACCTTGGGAAACCAAAAAGGTTACAAAATCTGGGACATCGACGCATTCTTAGTCAGTGAACCGATTTTGAGCATATGTGTATTTCATTTTCCTAGAAGTCTGCTTGAATTGGTTTGATTTTTAGAGTTTCATTTCATGCTTCAGAGCTTATTCCCTTAATTCTTCTTAATCTAGGATTTTAGGTCTTAAGCAATCAATTAGCACTCAAATTTAGCACTTAGCCATAATCTAGTATTTCATTTTTGCAAGTGACAATCAATCTAGTCTAACTCCCTCCACACTGTAACGTGCATCTAAGTTTATGAACACCTAGATTAATATAAATATTATGTCCTAATTTATGCACATAGATTAGCCTAACAACACCTATTTGGTAACTTGAACATAGAGCCCTTCAAGGAGGATGTGATTGAGAATGTAATGGAGGGGTAGGGGATTATATATATGTACCAACAACATTAAATTCAAACTATATGTTAGTTATTATCTGCTAGTTTTTAATTTAGAGAAAAAAGTCTAGTTGGACTCTAATTGAATTTATAGTTAAGCTTATGTGTTGAGATGGTAATGATTCAATGGATTTGGGTAGCTCACTTACTCGATTACTTCGTTACATAATAGTCTATTCTTCTTATTTTTCCTTTGCTTTAGTTATGCAGTTTCTATTCTATAATTTATCTGTTTGCTATAGTGTTTTTAGTGTTCTTTGAGAAGAGTGGAGAATCAACCCACAAAGGAGTTCCCACTATACAAATTCACTTGGGAAAATTGAGCATTGCTCCAAGTTGAATATGAAGAGGTGTTACTCGAACGTTCTCATACTAGGGGGTTATAAATGGTGAGAGGGTTTGTGATATTAAAATGAAGCGAATTGAGTTGGGTAGGTATTTAATAGTCATGAAGGATTATTTGTTCATGGATTTGTGATGTTGTTTTAAATGTGTGTTGATATTCACCCAAGGAAACAACGTGGACCACTTGTACATGTACATAGATGTAGTTGATTCCACTACATCACTATATGGTTTCAACATATATGATTTTCTCAGTTTGGTTATTGTCATTCAGATTCATCATAGGTTCACCATAAAGAAAGGCGTGTCTATAATTCCTTTGAGTTGGAAGGAACTTGTTGCACACTTTCTTATTGTTAGCTTTACAAATATAATTTTGAATTTCTCTGAAGAGTGTTTCAATTGATGGGATTACAATGATTAAGTTGCTAAATGATTCTTGCCAAATGAAGCAATTTCGATATTTAAAAAAATATGTGGTGACGTTCATCGTTTTTAATATAGGGGAAGATGTCAAAGCTCTCTTAGTTAAGTGCAGTTGTCTTCAATTGCTTAAATTGTATCCTTAAAAATGAACTCTTCAATTTTTTTTCAAAATTCAAAACCCTCCCTTCCTAATAAAAGAGTTTGAACATTGAAATTTGCAACATTGGGTTTGCAATATACAAAATTCTTCATAATACATTGGTTTTAGGATCTATTAATTTATTCACTGTTATTTTGTTATGGTTTTCTACAACATCTTTTAATGCGAGTTGAAGCCCAAGAGTCTAACCACAATTTTTTATGACTCATTAAGTCGAGATCTAGAATTTGGATAGCCTATTTTGAGTATGCTTGGCTAACAAGGAGATACAAAGCTAGGGATGTTGTAGTGGTGATTTCTAATAGGTTTGTGCTAATATATAATGAAATTCTACAATTACAGAAGCAAAGTTGGTGAGTACCTTGATTAGTTATTGGAATGCTATTATATGCATTCTAACAAATCATATTTTATTTTGAAAATCATTTCAAAAGATTGATTCGTTCTCACATAATTTTGAAATCTATTTGTCAAGAGTGAAGCAATATTGTTTAGATTTGACACATCAATTTTACTTGTGAAGCTAAGGAGGGGTGTGCCAATGTTTTGATAAGGTGTATTAGTTATCTAAGCCTATGGGTAGTGGAGTTCTTCTATTATTAATAATTTTTTCTTAATGGTGGAGTGTGATCATTTATCATTGTGATTAGTTAATTTTTTAACTCACAATGTTCTAACTTAATCATCTATTCCACTAGAATTTCATACAATTTTAGAGTGAATGAGGACAATAATACAAATTTTGTTATATATTGAACATATCCAATAACATCATAGAGTAAAAGTGATTAGTGAAGGGATGGCTCTTGTATCTTACTATACCATCCATCCTTGCCTATAAGCTACGTAATAGGATTTGATTATTGTTTGGTTGATATTTGAAATTCAACAAATTTGATAGTTGAACATCAACAAACCAATTCGAGTGTCAAGAAGGTCTATATAAAACTTTCCACTTATGTTAAATGAGGGCATGAGAAAATCTTATATACATATACACTCAATGGTGAATTTTTGTTTACATTGTCGACTCTAATTTGAGTTTCATGGTATCTAAATTTGTAAGTGAACATGAACCATGTAACATATACTATAAGAACATTTGAAACAAATTCCATAGGTATCATCGTATCTCTCTTATGATGACTTAGTAATATCATAATGTTAATAAGGCTAACAACAAAGATCCTAGAATATTGGATCACATAGCAAAACCATCAAACCACTGTAATTCTTTTCTATTAAGTCTCACAAGCCTTCTTAGATGTGGAAATAATGCTACTGTGCTACTTTACATCAAATGTGGGATACACCATTTTGCTTGGTCCAATCACATTATTATAAACTTCAACCAACTTGGTGAAAACAAAGTTTCCCAATCTCTTTTTGAAGTATTAAGTTATCTACAATCATTTTTCATCCATTTGTTCAACCTAGGATTAATTTAATGTGGCTTTATGTATGTGTGAAACATTAGCTGACTCCCTATAAATGATTATGGATGAGCATAGAACAATCTAAGTTATGACCTCATTATGATTGGTGCAAAGTTTCTCAATTTGACGAGTTCTAAGTTTGACTAGCTTGCTTCATGCAATAATAACAACAACATTTGGGAACTCCTAATTAGATATTAATAAAGCTAATCACAATGTTTATTAGATAGAAAATCAAGGCAACAAATTGTAATATTTTATGGTTTTTGATTGATTTGATTGGGATTTGAAACACAACAATATATTCTCCAAATTGTAAGATACTTTTGTTTGATCAAGCTATTGAAACTTTAGTGATCACGAGCAGATATATACATCTCACCCTTATTCTCTTTTAAAAATTATGCAAAAATGCAAAATAATGCATTTATTACATTGAGAAAAAAAAAAGATCGTGATTAGATGCTTTGTTAATAACACTTTTAAACTTTTATGAGACCAATAAACTTCTTCGAAACGAGGCATATTCCATTTATAAATATACTTCATAATTATGTGTTACATACTACATGTCTTTGCCATCCATATGCCATAGATTCTTCCGGTTACTTATAATGTTCTTACTAATCTCCAATTACAACTTGCTTTTAAATATATTTAAAACACATTTTTATAATATATTTTATTGATTCAAAAATTTTCAAAAATATTATACTTATTTTACTACCCACCAAATTGTCATGGTTGTTCGCAAAACAAATTAACACAACTTACCTACATTAAACCACTCTTTCATCCTTCTCCTACGTCTCTTCGTTTTTATGTCTATATTTATTGTAATTTTTAAAAGGTTTTATACAATTATATTTATCTTTACTTCTACTCTTTTTAATTAATAATGTAATTATGCAAACGACCCTTTCATCACTTCTGCTATTTTAATAAAATTATAAATTTTCATAGATATACATATTGACACATACAATAACATGAATACAATAATAATAATAACAAAGTTCATAAAGCTACGTGTTTTTGCCAAGCACATATCATGGATTCTACCTCTTCCTTGTGATGTTTGTACTAGTTTCCAACTACAACCTATTTCGCAACACATTTTTACAGTATGTTTTATTGAGTCATGATTTAAAAAATATATATATATATATACTTATTTCATTACATAGGTTAAAAATGTTTGAAAAAATAATAAACACAACTCACTTACATATAACTTTTTTTTTAATCCTTTCTCCTATTTTTCTTTATTTTTATATTTATATTTATTATATTTAAAAAAATTATATATAACTATAAGTTTCAGTTCTTAAGGATGCACAAATAGGCAAGTTGTTATGTGTTTTTATTTAGCAGGTAATGGATTCCTAGATTATGTATGGAGGAATAGTTCTACTGAGCTTGGCTTTATGATGGTATCCAAAGTTCCACCACAGGCTTCCTTATGCTCCTCTCAATTTCATCAAGAGATTACTTGCTCGTATCGATAGTTTGTTGTCAAATTAGCTTGGTCTGGGAAGAGAAGCCCTGTAAACATGCTTCTCATGGGGTTTTTCTCTTGAAAATATTGCATCACATTCTTCTCCACAGGATTACGAACAATGTGTAATCAGGATCCATCGTAAACAAGGGAAGCAAGATTAAAAACTACCACCAACGAATTATCTAGGGAACCAAATTGATTATTCTTCATAAGCAACCTGACATTGATAGTTTCTGTAATGAACAGGAATGAGACCATAATCAGAAGATCTGTCATAGGGCTCTTCATCATAAAGCTTGTTAGTGGATGAACGATATGATATGAGATAGGATATCATTCTTTATATACAAACGATTTAAAATATGATAGGTACGCGAAGAGTATGTCAGTGAGAATGGGAAAACTATAATTCTGAGAGTTGAAAGACTTGGATGAGAAAATATTGCAAGGGATGCGAATACTTATCATGTACATAGGCATCATTGACTCATTGAATATAAGAGAAGCCCTGCATAGGCAAAGTTGGCTCCTCTGTCTCCCTTGCTTTTAAGGATGGTGGAATCCTCTGCCCTCAGTGGCACTCAAGTTGGTTGTGAGCCTCCACTGATGCTCTCCAGTGGCAAAGAGAATTTGGGAGAATCAGGTGGAGTTTTCCTTCGAAGTTGAGCCAATCTGAAGGTTCAGTCAGGACAATTATTTATTCCTTTTAGGAAATGTCCATAGGCAGCTCCAATTAGTTGGTGAGAGATGAACATGGTAGTCTGTGGGGTCGCCACTAAGGGGAATTCATAAATGAACAAGGTGGGTTTAGAGGAGATGTAATTGGTATCGAGGCGACGATTTGTGGAACGAGAAGATGAGTCCTCGGGGTCGGCCTTGGAAGCCTTAGGAACCTTCGACATGATGAATGTACAAATAGTTTAACCCCCCCCCCGGCCTTGGAAGCCTTAGGAACCTTCGACATGATGAATGTACAAATAGTTTAACCACCCCCCCCCCCCCCCCCCCCACAACACACACAACAACACACATATAATTTATTAAATTAAATTTTTTAGTATGATTATTATATGAATTCTTTTGCATTAAAAACTTTAATATAATTATTTATGAAGTTGGTTGGGAAAACACTATTCACCACATCCAATCCATGCACTCCATTTTCGTCGTCCTTCCTCCAAATAGAAATTGAAACGTGGAACTTACAGATGTCATGGAATTCATTGAGTAATGCGCTCACGTCTGCTCTCGTCGCCTCTGTACGAACTTTCCAATGCCCATGTCTTCTATCAGGCCAGGAATTGATAGTTGTCATACTTTGTTTACCACGCCCTTCCAAGTAATTGCAATGGTTTTTGTTTTATATCTCCTATGACATCCGAGATTCTGCCGCAGGCTTACTTCTACTGCACCATAAGCATAACCCTACCCCTGACTTCAATTATGCAGAGTTCATCACCCACGAAGTGCACAATCAAGTGCTCAATTTCCAAGAATAAGACAGAAAGAGGAAGAGAGAATAAGCCGCCCGGAACAACAACGAATGTACCAAAAGTTAGAACAACTATCAATAATGCATCGGTCTTAGTCGTTCAGGCTTGGTCTCAGTCATATTCGGTAAAATGGGTATAAGTGGAGCATGATTAGGAAATTCAGATTGTTATTGGAGTAGTTTAGATTCTTAGATGAGAACCGTAAGTGCACTGAGTGCTGAAGATGAAGATCCATGATAGAGAAATGTTGAATTAAGTGTCTTATTGAAACATATTTATCTCAATCTAAAACTGGTTATGACTATGCCATGGGGTCTACTACCTTCACTACGAGCTCCTAAACGACTACTGAAAACTCCATTGACCAAGTTTCATTTCCTAAGGATGCATAAACAAGAAAGTTGTTATGTGTTTCTATATAGTGGGTAATGGGTTTCTAGGTTATGTTTGGAGGAATAGTTCTAGTGAGCTAGGGTTTGTGATGGTATATGAGGTTCCACCGCATGCTTCCTTCTGCTCCTCTCATTTTCATCAAGAGATTGCCTGCTCGTACCGATAGTTTGTTGTAAAAATAGTTTGGTCTAGGAAGAGAAGCCTTGCATATGTGCTTCTCTTGGGGTTCCTCTCTTGAAAATATTGCATCACATTCTTTTCCACAGGACTACCAACAATGTGTAATCGGGATCCATCATTAACAAGGGAAGCAAGATTAGAAACTACCACCAACAGATTATCTGGGGAACCAAATTGGTTATTCTTCATAAGCAAGTTGGCATTGATAGTTTCTGCAATGGGTAGGAATGAGACCATAATCAAAATATTTGTCCCAGGGCTCTTCATCATAAAGCTTGTTAGCGGATGAACGATATGATATGATATAGGATATCACCCTTTATACACAAACGATTTAAAATCTAATAGATGCTTGAAGAGTATGTTAGTGAGAACGAGAAAACTATAACTTTAAGAGTTGAAAGACTTGAATGAGAAAATATGGGAAGGGATGCGAATACTTATAATCTACATAGGCAACATTGACTCATTGAAGAAAAGAGAAGCCCCGGATAGGAAAAATTGACTCCTTGACCTCCCTTTCTTTTAAGGATGGTGGACTCCCCTACCCTTAGTGGCACTCAGGTTGGTTTTGAGCCACCACTAATGCTCTTCAATGCCAAATAGAATTTGGGAGAATCAGGGGGAGATTTCCTTTGAAGTTTTGCCAATTCAAAGGTTTAGTGGGGATAATTATTTATTCCTTTTACAAAATGGCCATAGGCAACTCCAATTAGCCGACGAGAGGTGGACGTGGTAGTCTGTGGGGTCACCACATAGGGGAATTCATAAATGAACAAGGTGGGTTTAGAGGAGATGTGTTCGTATTAGAGTGACGACTTGTGGAACGAGAGGTTGAGTCCCCGAAGGCGGCCTTGGAAGCCTTAGGAACCTTCGGCATGATGAATGTACAAATATTTTAACCACTAAATATAAGAACAACTATATATATATATAAGACTTTAATATGATTATTATATGAGTTATTTTTCATTAAAAATTTTAATATAATTATCATATCATTTATTTTTCTTTCAAATTATTACATTATGACGTTTATATGTCTTGCTTATTGTACGTAACTTTGCTTCCAGTATGTGGATTTAAGGGACTCATTCTATTTTTAATTTGAACAATCAAAACTTTGTCACTCTTCCTTAATATTAAAAATGGAAAGTTGTCTTTAAATCAATGCATTTTCCAATTCCCTTTTCATTAAAGGTAGATTTGAAGAGACATGACCATTCACAATTTATTAAAAGGAAACTTTAGCCGACTTTAAACAACACATAAAAAAAGGGAAATCGGTTTTTTTAATTATTAACTATTTTTAGGAACAATATAAATTCAATTTATCACATGTTGATTCAATAACAGTATATACCATGAGACAACATTTATACTTCTACAACAAAATCCTTACTCATTTATACTTCTACAATGAAATCCTTACCCAAAAAAGAAAACCAATGAAAATCACCTCTCAAATATGGATTGGTGAGAACGAGAAGAAAAGGGGTAAATGATAACCAAGTTTATATGACTTTAAAGTAGAAAGCTATGAATATCAACTAGATCTGAGCTCAATGACAGGCTAACGGATGACATACTCAATGTAAGGATGTGGCAAAGTGCTCGGTGCATGAATATGAATGGGTGAGTGTACTTCACAACCTTCTTAAAGAGGAAATAAAACTATCTCTGAATATAATAGTGATCCAGGTGGATGTTGGTGGCCACCCACATATCCCACTTGGACCCCCACAACTGTCTCTTTTAATTTTTCAGTTTCCTTAATTGTAGCACAATTTACTATTTTTAGCAATTTTTTGGGTCCTAAACTTCCAGAGTCGTTTTGAGGCCATAAACGACGTTTTTTAGGAAAACTACGAGCAACATGGGTCCAAGAACTAGACCGACGTTTCTCTTCCCAAAGTTGTAGTCCTCGGGTAGATCTTTCTAACGAAGTATTGTGCGTGTCAAACGAAGATCATATGCCAAAGTTATGACCCTAAGAAGTTGATGTACCAATTTACCCAAACGGGGCCCACAGTTTGGCGTTTCATCTCCTAGGGTTAGGTTTTTGGATGTTTAGGGTTTTCCATTATTTCTCAACAATAAATAGGCCTTTGAGCCTCATTGTAACATAGTTCAGAGGCATGTAGCTGCCACATCTATTCTCAGAGATAAGCTACCATCGCCCTAGCTAGTTTATTTCTGTTTCTGTTTGTAAGCATATTTCAATATTTTACATTAATGAAATGAAGTATTATTTCTGCTGCATCTATATTTATGGTTATATCTGTAATTTGTCGCATTCCTACTTAAATTTGGATCACATAATATATAGGATGCATGGAAGCCTAGATGGACCAATCAAACACCTCCGCAAAATGACTACGTGGGAGGTTGAGGGCTAGAGAGCCTAGATCGAACCTAAGCTCGAAATAAGAGACATTATCGAAGGTGTAGCGATGGAAAACATCCTCTACATCAAGGACAATGTCCTCTCTCACCTCCCACTAGAACAATGGGAAATCCATTTGGTGCACCAGTGTGAATGTTGTCTCAATAATGTCGTTGCTATGTACAAGTCTAATTTTTTTCACCATTTTCATAGACACTCAACAACCATACCTAGAAGCACTAGCTTTGGCTCCAACTGCTTGTTCGTTATTCAAAAGAGAATAAATAGAACATAACCCTGCATGGTGTGACCATCATGGCACTGCCCCAAAAAAAGAACAATTGTGGCAATCAAAGGTAGCTCCTAAATGGTGGCACTATCCCCTTTCTCTCAATTATATTCATAAGCCACGTAGAACTAGCTCCAAGAAGGTTGCACAATTTTACCATTGTGGCACTGCCAAAGAAGAATTTAGTAGTGTTGTGGCAACTGGTAGCCCCATATGATGGTAACATAGACCTTGGTTGAAATACTTTTATTTTCTAATTTTTTTTTATTTTTTTTTATTATTTATTATTATTATTATTAATTATTATTATTATTATTATTATTTTATTTTATTTATATTTATTTTTATTTTTATTTTTTTTAATTTTTTTTAATTTTTTTTTTTTTTTTTTTGATGAAGGCAATAGAATAATAATATGTGGTGCCATTGTACCTTTAATTCAATATAGATTCAAAATTAAACAATATGGTTCTATTTAATTAAAAAAATCTCCTAACATTTAAATACTTAATTAGGTTAGCAAAATTAAAATAAAAAATAGATAAATGAAAATGTATAATCTTGTTTAGTTAGAGTTACAAAATCATGATAATAACATTAAATGTCACATAACTTTAGTGCCATGTTTTCAGATTCTTAATATAGCTTAATCATATTCTTGATAAAAGGGAGTAGCTTAATTCATCTTAGAGTTTGGAAGAATTCAGAATATAATTTCATCATCTTGAGATTATACATCACAAATTCAATTTTGTTGAGGGGATAGTGGTCTTCATAACCACATTTTCCTAGATCAACAATATTGTATTTTGTGAGACGAACAAGATAATTTTTTTTTTCATAAAGATTTTTTTTTAATAGATTAATGCGAACACCACAAGTCACATGAGTTATTTAAAATCATCAATGTAATTATAATTCAAAGTTTCAAAAATAAAGATGTAAAGATAATGTTGAATAACATTGTTTTTCAACTAACAAATAAGTGGCTAGATCTTCCATAATCCAATATAATTTTTTCACAAAAGAAAATCACATATTTTCCTATAGATACTGTAATGATATAGATTCTTTAAAAATAATCAATAATTAAATAATCTTAAAAATATATATAATTGAAATTAAGTTAAAATTCTAAAATATTAATACTCTCACAATACATTTACAAATTTTGAAAATGCATTTTAATTGATTTTTATATATAGTATTTTGTTTGAAATAAGTGGCTAGAATCTTCCAATAATCCAATATAATTTTGCACAAAATAAAAATCACATATTTCCTATAGATGTTGTAATGAACATAGATTTTTTTTTTTTTTTTTTTTTTTTTTTTTTTTTTTTTTAATCAATAATTAAATAATATTAAAATATATATATTGAAATTAAGTTAAAATTCTAAAATATTAATACTCTCAAAATACATTTTAATTGATTTTTCATATTTAGTACTTTTGTTTTTCAAGATGATCTTCTCACAAATTCCTTTAGTGTATCTTTGCACTTTTAGTAGCAACCGCTAATAAAATTATAACTGTTCAAAAACAGAGGCATCATATCATATCATATCATATTACTATTCAGAGTCTTGCATTCAATGCCGAGTTAAATGTCATATATAACCTTTAAAAACACATGCTATCATATCATATTACTATTCAGAGTCTTGCATTCAATAGAGAGTTAAATGTCATATTTGAAGTACCATGCACATGATAACAATGACAATGGTAATGAATTTATGTACTATATACATAATGCCAATAGTATTGAATTTGTTTTTTAATGGTTTATAATGTTCATTTGAATTTTTGCCAAGGTAATAGGCATAATTGAATGAAAGAGCCACTAGTTTTTTATGAATTTAATGTTAGATTTAAAACTACAATCTTATTGAATCACACTAGATGGTTCAAAACACATAAACAAAACACTTCTAATATAATTTTTATCGAAAGATTTCTCATTATTCACAATATGTCATATTAAAAAAATATTATAAATCATAACACTATAAAATGTGACATAATGTGTTTTAATTTTCATTTAGATTCTTAATTTTCATAATCAAATTTCCAATAAAACATTACTTTCTATAATACAGAAAACATGATATATATGGCCAATATTTGAGATTTTATATTTATTCAAAATTTTAATATCAAAATAAAGAATAATGGTTGTAAATATGATGTATATATTAAATATTTGAGATTTTATGCTTATTTAAAATTTTAGTATTAAAATAAAGAATACTATTTATAACATGAATGAATGATTTTATTATTATAATATTAGTTTAAAACATATTTTAATTTTATATTTATTAAGTATGGAGAGGGATTAAATCTTCTAATTGTTATAGTCAAACTTAAAATAAAACATAATATATGAGGCAAATATTTGAGATTTTATTTTGAAAATTTAGTAAATATTTGAGATTTTATGTTTATTTAAAATTTTAGTATTAAAATAAAGAATAATATTAATAGCATGATGAACGATTTTTATTATTATTATATTAGCCTAAATTTATTTTAACTTTAGATTTATCACTTATTGAGAGGGAACAAATCTTCTAGGGTGCAAAAAATTTGAGGAAAAGTTTGCAGACCGAGAGATCTGATCTGTCTTAGAATATGATACATCTAGATGAACACACCATTGAAAACTAACAATATTGGTAAATTTTATTTAAATAATTTAAATTTTATTTTTTTGATGGAGTCAAAATGTTTACATAACATAACAAGACATTACAATATCTATTCCATACTTCACTATAGAGTGCCTATTAGCTCAATTGTTTACCAACCTATATCCATCTTAACTTTGGATCTATAAAGCGTTGAGAGGGATCAAATCTCTCAAGGTGCAAACCTCTTTTTTAAATGCAAAACTGGAGAGATTTGATCCCTCTCAACACTGATAGACCCAGAGTCAAGATATATATATATAATATATATATATTAAGGGAAATCATCCCCTTTCTCAAATCGAGGGCAAGTGAGGGTGAATACAACAATATTCATAGGCATGTAGCCATTACAATAATATTTCTCATCATAATGTCACTAGTTTTGAATTGAAATTAGGTGGGGGAGATAACAACCATTCTGCCCAATTGCCTAAGAGAAACCTAATTAACACACACACAGACATAATATTCTTCTCCAAGCATCTTTTTTTTTTTTTTTTGGAACTGGAAAAATTTGGGCAAATCAACCCCGAAGGGAATCTTTTAAAGGCAGTCGGCCAAACTTGCAGGGCCTTACTCCAAGGGCGTCGAGGAGAATTGACCCTGTGACCTCCCAATCGACGAGGTACTTAACAACAGGGACTCGACCAATTGAACTAACCCTTGGGGCTCTTTAAAATTTTACTTTATTTTAATAGCTATTTATTTTATTTTTATGTTATTCCATCGAACCAAAATGTTATTTACATAATAGGACATTGACACTACAACCTCTCTTCCATATTGAGTTCGAGAGGGCGTCTTGGTGTAAATTTGTTTATTTATTTAATATATAATTAAATTGGTAATTGAAATTACATTTGGTGGTACAAAATTAAAGATTAAATGCTATTTGGGAGTATATGACTTTTATATATATATATATATATATATATATATATATATTATATTTATTTTTTTTTAATAGTAATGATAATTTTTGGAGAATAAATTCATAAAAGCCATTAACAAATCACTCGAGCTAAGATCTATTGAGGACCTTATTATTATAGCTTTAATGATAGTAATATGTGTATATTATTATTATTATTTGTTTTGTTTGAGGAGAATCGATAGACTTGTTGCCTATTGTCGAGGAGGTCTAGGTCAAGTCAGAGGGACTATCCCTATACTCTTGAATCCGACACAACTGTCCACAAGCATGCTAGGTGGGCTAACCAAGTTTTGAACTTGTGTGAGTCCCAATATTGGTGATTAAACACTTTCCAGTGTAAGACTTCTACCATTTAACCTGGCTTGATGGACTTGAGAAAAAATGAGGCCATGGAGGTGGTCTTTGATCCATTTATGTGTGCACGGGTCAATAGACCATTTGATATAATTTATTTGTATGCAACAACTCTTTCCACCACTACTTCAAGGTGCCCTATAGCTCGAGGTTGAGTCGTGACTGGAATTGAACTTTATCTAATGATTAATTGTTCTAGATTTCAAACATTTTTTGGACATATTGTTTTGTTAATTTAGTCTAATTCGATAAGAAATTATTAAAATTATAGATTTAAATTATGTAATATGTACAATTCAAATGTTCCAAATTTTTTTTAAAGCACATAATTCTCTTATACATTCAAAAATACAAATTAAATCATAAAATATTACAATCATACTAAAAATTCAAATATTCAAAATACCATTTAAATCATAAAATATTAGGATCATACTAAAAATTCAAATGTTCAAAGGAATTTTGGAAGCGTCCAATCTACTTATACATTTAAAATTAAAATTTAAATAATGAAAGACAACAATCTTACTATGATTTATGTTATAATTATAGTAAAAAGGCCAAACTTAAATTTATTTATATTATAGTAAAATGCAAAACTTAAAAAAGATAAAATGCCTTTTATTTTAGAATAAAATTTAATATTATTTTATTAGTCAAAAATTTATAAAAAAAAAATTAATTACATAAAATCATCTTGATGAGAACCAAATGCTCTACGTGATATATATGGAAGAATTAAGTCAATATTTAAACCCTTTTGAAAACTATTTTTAAACAATAATATTATATTTAAATAATACATATATACCATATATAATAAGATTAATTTTTTAATGGTCCACTTTTAAAAAAATTGTATATATATTTTTAAAGATTCGAGAGACTAATATCATCTTTTTCTAATAATTTATGAACATGTTTAATAAAGTTAAGTTGCTAATAAATTTAATGTAGTCAATACGTTTGCTTTTTTGATTTTTTTTAAAAGTAGTCAATACGTTTTACTTTCTGAATTTTTTCGGCGTCGATCATATTGGCTAATTATATAATATTTAAGGAAACTTTTTCCGGGAAGATTGAATGAGTTGGATGTTCTATAATTTTTGTGAGAGTTAAAATTAGGTTTAATAATAATATAAAATTTATTTAAAATAATTAATTAAATTATTTTTATTAAAAATATTAGTAATTAATTATTAAATTTTAATAATAATAATTAAAGGTAATTTAATAAATTAATTTTAAGTTAAATATTTTATTTTAAAATAGAAGTAAGTTTTCGGATTAATTATATAGTTAGGATTTAGTTTATGTTCTGAATCAATTAATGTGAGAAATTTATCTATAAGAAAGAATAAATAGTAAAAATGTATAAAAATTAGCTATTGGTGAATTAGTTAATAGGTAAAGAAACTAATTATTCTGGTCTTAGTGGTAAAGAGTTATTTTATTCAAATATTTTATATATAATATCACTCATAACTATGTGTTTAATCTAAAAGACTTTACTTGACTCACAAAACTTAAATTAAACAACTGTTTTAATTAATAATTTATTTTAACTTCTAAAAGTTTAAAATGGTTCAAACTAAATTATCAATAATAATAAAAATTAAAAATTTAATAAATAAATTATAAAAACAAATAAATTCGTTATGTAAATAGAGTTAAATTTTAATAAATAAAATTAATAAAAACAAATAAATTTCCCATTTCAAACTAGTCAATTTTCCATGAATTAAATTATTAAAAAAATGGAGTATAGAAACTTGTGTAACTTTTATGAAATAAACAAAATTAAAAGAATGAATTATTCTAAAGAATGACCATGAAATGTGGAAATCTGTTGTAAAGCTTTTTTTTTAATAAGAAATTTAGTTGTTTAAACTGATCAACATTTTAGAAAACCAAAATTTCCCGTTAATTTGTTTTATAATACAATTATTAAATTTTTAATTACATTAGGGAAAACCAATTAAAATTATTCCTTTAACTCAAAGAGAATCTAAATAATTTATTGTATTTATCATATGTACAAGGAAAAATTAAATGAATACAGTTCAGTCAATATTAACATAAATGGCTCGTCATAAATAAAATATTTATGTATTAAATTTTGTACTCATTGGTTGACCTGATGTTCATTGGGTTGTAGTTAAAGATAGTTGAGCGTCATCATTGACCAAGTTGAAAGACTCCATATTAAAGTGGGATTTACCTACCCAAATCGAAATGGTTGCTAAATTTATCCACACAGCTGTTCCTATGAGTTAGCCATGACTGTACTCGCTAATTTAGGAGTCAGTTGACGTAAAAGGAAAGAGCCGTTTAACGAAGGTGCAATAGCTAGTCTCCAAATTTAAATCAGTTGTGCTGAGTGAACACAGAAGGAATCGAACGCGCGCTGGTCACTTCTAATTGCCCCACATCTGAGGCCAAAATTCCACAGTAACAGGTTTCATACCAAAATCTTCGCAGTAACAGGCTCTATATCAAAAGATTATTCGCGTGAGGAAGCCGCAAGGAACCAGCCGCCCGATATGACCAGCAGCTTAAGATGACGCGCACCTTTATGTGATCACCCATGTGACCTCAGGGCTAAAACGCACAGAACTCGAGGCAGGGTGATCCCTATCATGTGGCAGGATTGCTTAGGATTCAGGAGAAATCCGGCGCACGGCTTCTGTGCACGATCGAGTGTTAAAAAGGGTTTCCGGAGTTCTGCCACTGCTATTATATTTCACCAGAATCGCATTTACTCATCTCTCGAAAACTATGCTCCGGTTCTGATCGCTGGTTCTCCACGTATTTGGCTCAATCGGATCGGAGTAGATCGGGACCCATTGTTTCGCGCATAGGAGAGGGGGCCAGGTTAGAGGGAAATGGGTTTAGCAATGGAGGGAACAGATTGACTGCAATCTCTCCTTGCTGAATCCCAGGGCTTCGGAGATTTTTAGGAGGTTCTAGGGTTTTGATTTAGGGTTTGGAGGTTTTTCTGGACAAAAATGGGGTCGGTGACCTCTTCCATGGCTGCCAAATTTGCGTTTTTTCCGCCAAATCCCCCGTCATACAAGATAACTCAGGACGAAGTCACAAAGCGGTTGACAATGACGGACGTTCCACAAAGGGAGAATGTGGATGTCTTGAAGCTGCCGACGAGGAGAGGTCAGGAGATCGTGGCGATCTATGTGCGCAATCCTCTGGCGTCATTGACGGTCTTGTATTCGCACGGTAATGCTGCCGATTTGGGTCAGATGTACGAGCTTTTTGCCGAGCTAAGCGCTCATCTCCGCGTAAATCTGATGGGGTTTGTACTCGCTTTAAATCGCTTCCCTTTCGTGTTTTAATTATGGATCTCTACGGGTAAATCCTGTCAAAGTATACTGCAGTCATAGGCTGTTAAATTATTGCTCTGAATGGATTGTTTGGGACATAAATTTATATTAGTCGAGCTGGTCTTGCTGCATTTTGGATCTCTAAGGGCCTAATCCCATTATGAATTTACGACAAGCGAGGCGTCATATTGCATTTTGTTAATTAGATCATTTAGGAAACTAAATTTTACTGAAATATCCGATTTATTTGAAATTTTGTTACGAGTGGCTGATTATTTACATTAAATCTCAAGGTGATACTGATCTTTACATATTTCTTAGGCACCAGTAGGCAGTAGTTGATTTTATTATAACAACATTCGTAGCAGACACAAGATTCTAACAGTGCCGTTGCCTGGATAATCACTACCGCCCTCTGGGCATAGGATCTAGATTCTACCCAGCCGTGTAAACGGCTATTACAGAAGTGCCACTGTCGCTAAACAAATAAAAATTTATTGACGGCAAATTCTCACATTTCCGTTATACGTCAAGCTCGAGTCCTATTTACTCCAAAATCTTGAAGGTCACTTGTGAAAGCATAATCTAGCTAAGGACATTTTACTCTCCCCGAGGTCTCTTGAGTAAATTAAAACAAAACAATTCTCACGGAATCAATTAAAAATATGACAGATGCCCACGGAGTCCTGGTTCACTGGTGAGTTTAAGCTGCCCAACAAGTATCCATTCTTGCTGTGGTTGATCCCACTTGAAGGCATGCTAACAGGGAATGATGTCGGTCAGTCCCAGGAGTATTGGCTGAATAAATATCCCATTATACCCGGCACCTAAGCTGAAGGGAAACCTGTGTTACGCAGAGTGCAGGCCCCAATTTTGGGGCATGCTTTTTAAAGCAACTTCCTTAAATAAAATGGACTTCAAAAATATTCTAAGATATTGAAAACATAGAAGAATTTAGTGTTTTACTTCCTTGGGAAAATCCTCTGCATGAAATGAAAACAATTGCATCTTATATTAATTGACGGACTGTGTGAAGTGGGCTCAACAGCCAACTGGCAGATGCTGATATTTCAGATCAATCAAAATGACTTATATTTGGCTGATTCAATAAAAGCAAGTTTACATTTTTCTCAAGATATCTTTGAACACTGAAATCTATAGAACTTGCTCAGCTTTGGTTGATTTTAACTTTCGTGGTAGACAGATTGATTAATAAAGTTCAATCAGCATATCATAATTTATCCACTTGTTTGAACTGGCCTTAAAAGTAGTTAGTGTAATTTATTTACATATATAGCTTAGTGTGACCTTGCATTTTGTTCTTGTTCCCACTTATGCGGAATTATGCTTACCTGGCAATGCCTTTAATCTATAATTTCGGTGAATCATTTCCTTGCATTTTGGATACTATTTTTGAATCTTAAAACTAGTCTTTTATTTGGAAGTTTGCAAGGCATGGTTGACATATACAATTATGGATACTGATACAGTATGTTACAACAAAAATCTGTATTTGAAAATACTAAATATGGATAATTACAGTAGCATACATCTCACATATAACAAAAACAATGCTTAAGTTTTTTGTCTTTTAAATTTTAGAAAATTTAAAGTAATATTAATATGAGTATATTAGCCTAAGCCCCTTATAGTGCAGCAGCTTATCTGAAGGACAGCTATAAGCAGAATTGCTTACACACACAAGATTATTACCAGAATTTGTAGTATTGACAACTCTGAATGCTGAGCAAAATGGTGCTGTAAACTTAAAGTGATTGCAAGCCATCATTGAATTTGAGAAACACTTGGAATGGAATATCGGTATTCTGAAAAATATGAGAAATGCTTATGGAATATTATGTTACCAGATTAAGGTAAAGCATCCTCTTCTGCTTGCTCTAATAACAATTTTTTAGCAAATGAACCATAAGGCATTCATCAAACTGTTGCATAATATGAAGTTTTTGTGCCTCGAATCTTGATAATAGCAGACGATAATTTTTGTCTGAATATTGGTGGTTGGCTGAATCACCTGGTTTCGAGTTTGTTCATCTGCAAGTGCTTAGCGACTGCTTTCACAGCTTTAAAATTCTGCCAGGATTGCTTCCCTTGCTGGTGGGAGGTGATATAGATTTTTCGAGACAGAAAAGTGCATTATGCTTGCCTGCCATGAACAGGCAACTGTTTCGAATCTGATAAGTTAATGGAAGGTGAAAATCAGGAATTGAACGGGAGGCAAAATTCAGGACTTAAACATGAGGTGAAATGGCATTTGTAACTTATAAATTCACATTAAATTCTTGATGTTTTTAGTTTGTTTTCGGATGTATGATATGGGGCCTCTTTTTGCTGTGTCATGCATCTGATAGCATATAGATATATGATCAACAATGCTTTACATGTATTTTCTGTATATACAACCATATGCTAATGTATCTGTAGTTTGTCAGCATTTCTTTATCTTTATCCCAGATACCATAAGTAGTAACCATGCCTGCTAGATCAAAAGTTATATTGTAAATGCATGGATATTGCAGATGAAGGTTCTGTCAGTGGTGTTATTATGATATAGGTTTTGTCAAAAAGGCAAAGCATCATGGCTAAAAAACCCTGAGCATACTATTATTCTTTTTAGACCCCTCTCCTTTACAATAATTACATTTCTTATCTCATTTGAAGAGTCTGCTGGATAATCAAAATGGTGTCTGGGCTCTGTACATTCTATACAACCATATACTACTGTATCTTGATTCTGTAGTTTGTCAGCAATTCCATGTCTTTATCCCAGATACAACAATAAGTTGTAACTATGCTGCTAGGTTATTATTTTATTGCCATTGTCCTTTATTTTATTTTAATTTACTTTTTCTGTTTCTTTCGTTGGTTGGGGGGGGGGGGGAAAGTGTCACGTAAATTTATATTCTAAATACGTGGATATTACGGATGAAGGTTCTGTCAGTGGTGTTAGATTTTGTCAAAAAGGCAAAGCATCATGGCTAAAACCCTAAGCATACTATTATTCTTTTTAGACTCCTCTCCTTTACAATAATTACATTTCTTATCTCATTTGAACAGTTTGCTGCATAATCAAAATGGTGTCTGGGCTCTGTACATTCTATACATGTGTAAGAAACCATACAATGTGGCTTCACTTTAATGATTGTTAAGGATAGAGTCTAGACATTTAGGTAAACAATGTTAACAACATTTGCGCTAATTTTTTTTCCAAAGTTTGGCAAAACAAACTATGGTTAAACTTCTAGAACATTTAAAAAGAAAGTTCATGAAGATTGATGAACTTATCCCAGCGTTTCCTAGAGGCCAAGCTGTAACATTATTGAAATTACTGATGCTCCGTGATAAGAGTAGCCTCCTAAAATCAGGAATGCTGTCAATTAGAAGGATGATATCCCAATCAGTGTTTCCTAGAGGCTAAGCTGCAACACTATAGAAATTTCTAATACCACTGGACAAAGAGGGGGATCTATGAAATTGGGAATCCTATCAATTATAAGGATGAAATTTCTGGTCAGTGCTTGCCTCCTTTCCTGAATTTCTTTTGAACCTTGCATAATGCTGGTTGATCTGACGTCGATGGTCTCTTTCTTGCTTTTGAATCCCAGAGATGCCTCCTTTTTCAACACACCATGTTGTCCTTGGTCCTTGTAGATTCTCAGATCTTTGCTGATGCATACTTCGTAATAGTTTTCCTATTTTTGGACATAAGTTTCAAATACAATGCTTTGAATGACTTTTCCTCCATTTTTGGACTTATATGTCAGTTAAATCTTTAGTGATTGGTGATCCGGTTTTGTATCTGGTCAGTTTGATTTTCACCAATTTCAGTATATTCTTAGTATTACATGTGAAATGACTCCTCTTTATAACTTGCTTATTTTGGAGAGGGTAGTCTTTGTTGAGCATTTTAATTTGGATTTCTTTTGTTGGGAAACTGTTGCTGTTGTATGTGGTAAGTTTTGATCTTCCAAAATTCAATCTTGTTATATTTTTACAAAAACCACATATATAAATGCCGAGTTCATATGTCAGATTTATGGAATCCAACCACAATATGGGCTTATGATTATATATATAGCCAAAATAGCCTATTCTATAACAAAAGGCGCACTTAGTAGAATCACTAAGAATAGAAAAATAACTGATATAGGAAACTTACAATGATACGATGACCTCATATTTTCTATCTCAATGTTAGCCTTCTGGACTGTGGCACTTTATCTTTTGTAACATTTTTAACCTTTAGTTGCATAGTGCACTATTATATTGCTCATTTGCATTGTTGCAACTTCAGTTCCCCCTTTGTGGTGTATTCTTAAGCCTTACAACCTAATGTGCGCAGTCCTAAATTTAAATCTGTTTTTATCTTTCTAGGAAGTATACCAGTGCAGAGTTCAAACATAGTGTTGCTTATTCATATTCTTGATATGTTGTTGATGTCACTTTTATAATGGAGATAGTATGTTGTACACCATGTTGATTATGCGATGAAACGCAGAAAGGGCATATGATATAAAGCTTAAATAAAAGGGGAATTCTACGCATGCATACTAATAGATAAAAGCTAACCAATGCCCAACATGTGTGACAAGTGGAAGGGGTCTTCTGTAATATTCTTTTTGAGCCCAACATGCCGATAAACAACTGTTTGAGGAAAGGAAGTACTTCTTACATTCTCTACATCATCTTTGCTCATTTTGTATATTCTCCCTGTATCAATCCTCTTCATATTCCTTACATTTTGCCATTTTATACTTTCATGGTACCTTCTTTTTGGGGTAATTGAGCTTCAGTCATTTATGGAGAGATTTTGGGTACATACCCAATCCCTATTGTAGACGCAGCAAACAAGGACTCTAGTTGCCCTGATTTCTGTCCTAGCAGTGACTAGCAGCAAGGAAACTAGCACTGATTGTGTTGAGGCTGATAGAAATTGCTGGATATTATGGGCATGAATGTTTGTTTGTGGATTGACTGAGCAGTGATTGATTTGCTTTGTTTTGGTTGAGCTCTGTTGAATTATTGGGAATAATTTGTTGAAATTTTGATGTTCTATGCTGTTACAATCACTTAAATCCAGAACTTCTTTATGCTGCAAAAAAAGTTAAGTAATTGTAGATAGAACAAAAACTATATAAACCATATGCACAATGGAAGATAACCAAGAATTCAGTGAAACACAAAGAAGTTAGGTCAATGACTAGGGCAAAACCCACAAGGGGAAAACCCAACCATATATTTCTTATATTAGAAATCAATTGTTCAACAAAGATACAAAGTACAATGAGAGAATGAAGAAGTTCACCCAAATATGAAGATCTCTGACAGCAGTGGTTGATCCAAACCTTGAATCACTTTGGCTCTCCAAAATCTGCTCTTGCTCTTCAAGTATCTCTCTCTCTCTCTCAATCTTCCTCTAGACTCCAACTCTCTCTTTCTCAAGTTCAAATTCTCCTTTCACAAGCACAAGTAAGTGTGTCAAGTGAGGACGAGAGACACAAATATATAGGAAGAGCAAGGAGGTCGAATTCATGAGGGAGTAACTCCTATGCCTTGAGGAGGAGTGACATATGCCAAAATAGGAGTGTAACTTATGCCATCAAGGAGAGGAGTGTAACTTATGCATTAAAGAGGTGTAAGAGGAATCTTTTTATGACGATTCATTAAAGTGTGTAAGAGAGTGTAAGAGGTGCGTAAGAGCATTAAAGAGAGAAGAATGAATCCATTGAGAGAGAGAGAGTAACATATGCATTAATTGAGGGGAGCTACATATGACATGATTGAGTCTCATGATTGAGAGACTTGATTTTTTTTTTAATAATAATATAATAATAACATAAGGAGGATAATAGTAATAATAATAATAAAATTATTGATTAAATTAAAAATTAAACAATTGAGATTGATTAAGGACAAGTTAAGTGAGTTTCCATCATTATATATGATTACGAATTGATGGAAGGTGATTTACTATTTTTGGAAAGTCATGGTTGCAAAGATAGACACAACTTTCTATTTTTAGAAAGTCACTTTAGAAAGGTTAGGAATGAAATTCTATTCAAGGAAGTTCATCCCATAGTTGTAGAAGATAATTAAGAGCAATAAGAGACAAGGAAATTGGTCAAAGACTAGGGGAAAACCCCACAAGGTGGAAAACCCTTTCAAATTCTTCTTCTTATTAGATTGTCATAAAATGTTCAACAAAGAGGGAGTACAATGTTCCACTTCACCAATCACAAGACTATCGAACAAAACCAACCAAACAATATTCAATAGATGAGCCCAATAAACAAATTTGATTCAAATTAGAGTTTCCAAGCTTGCGGTATGTTACCGCTCAAACTAGCAGGGGACCCCTAAAGGCCAAGGACAACAAATGGAGACTTAGCCCACTGTCACCTCAGCTAAGGCTCCTTTCTATTTACAGACTTTCACCAATGGGAGGAGACCCTGTATATTATGGAGTCACTCATGAAGGATAAGTCAATGAAAGGATGTGGAGTGACCCAAATTATCCCTTTCTCGGAAGAGTTAGAAAGATAGAGCTTGCTTGCAAGGTACAATGCCTTTTAGGGAAAGGAAGGGATGTTTTAAGGGTTAGGTTTATGGGATATGACTTGTGGAGGAATTTCGTAATCCCTAAAAGCCTTATTCAAATTGGTATCTCGGGTGGTTCTTGAAGAATTGTCTTTTTAAAGGAACGAGACCACACGAGACCAAGTGGACCTATTCTAGGGTAGGGGAGAAGAGTATGGCAACCAATGATTTAGCCTAACCTGGATAAGGTATGGAAATGGATCAAAGAAAAAATATCCACTTAAAGGTTTGAATTGATCCAATAAGGTACTAGCCTTTGGGGATGATAGGGCAAATTTTAATCCCAAATCTAGGGCTTGGCTTTTTTCACAACTCAACCGTCAGAATGGCCTCAAATTTGGAGGAGGTCTTGAGGAAACCCCAACGTAGGAGACCATAAGAGATTGAACTTTTTGGATGGGTAGTTTATTGGAAAATGATGCCCTAGGTGACCCAACTTGGATAGACCTGGGAAAAGGTGAAAATATATGATTTTAGATGACATCCTCTTGGTAGATTAGTGCCTTAGTCTTGGGAGAATGGAGTCTATGATGAACATGAGTGAGGATCTTTGATTCCCAGTCAAGAGGCCTCAAGACCACTTCACTAGCCTTCTAGGTCAAAGAGAAGCAATCTTGCAGTTTTTATACTTCAATGTGCAAAGGAGATGGCTTATCAAAGTCATTTCGTTGATAGAATTATCCCTAGGAGGTTTCGTTCACATTACATGGCCAATACATTGAGAGATGCTATAATAGAGACAAAATTCCATAATTTAAAGCAGTGAATGCATGCAACACTTAGCCCTTACAATAGCGAAAATCCCAGTTCAATATATATGACAAAGTAAAACAAAAATAACATTAAAAGCATGTACTTACATGTAACAAAATATATCCAACCATTCACAATTGACAAAAGAGAAGCTCCAAGATAAGATAGACCAATATCCAGACATCAAAATTCATCCATAAAGCTCTAATTTACCCTCTAAAAAAAGTGCGAAATTTTCAAGAGAGAGAAAAGATCCAATCCAAAATAATGATGAGATAATGAACTCATCTCACTTGTATTTATACACTAATGAGGAGTTCAAATTAGCCTCCTTGGCCTACATAAGCCCCCAAAATAAAATATTGTTCTAATAATCCAATTTTTGGTCACAAGCCCATCAAACTAGCTCATAAATGAAGGAATAAGCCTCTCAAGAGATCAAATATTAATCTATGCATGTCGTAGGGCCCTCTAAGAGTCCTAATGAGGTCCATGGGTGCCATAATGAAGAATAGGACCCTCAAAAGCAGTGGACAGGGGGAATAACCTGTTGTGTTCCAAATGACATGTGGGGGCACACGAGTGTCCTCATGCATCTCCAAACAAATCGAAGATGCCTGTAGGTCGCTTGCAAGGGCTAGGTTGATGGTGTAGGTGATGCACATCATCATGTAAGTCCTGGATCATTTGCCAAGTGTATGGTGCAAATCTGGGGCCAACTGGGCATGATGGATAAGGTGTATCTTCCTCGTCCAATAAATGAACCACGAGCAATCTCGGAATGGCTGTGGGGATCCATGGAGTGCTATTTGCTGTTGTGGAGGCCCATGGCTCTCAACACATACCCTACATGTCCCAATGTAACCCTTTGGAGGATTAGAACCCTGTATAGGGAGACAAAACCCAAAATGGAGACCATATGCAATCTTGCATAAGATCTAATGTGCCCCCTAGCCTTCCAATACAACAAGTCATTAGAGAATTCAAGGAAATGGGCTTACCAATCATGGACCATAGGTGGGGACTTCATAATGGCCTGCCCTTCCATAATGGGTTTCAGGATGTGCCAATGTCTCCTAAACTCCAAATGGGGTTAACCAAGAATCCTATTAGGTGGTTTCTACTTCTAAAGGGGATAATATATTCAAGGTAAATCCTTCAAAAGGTGGTGGCATGCGACAGATGGGTGAATGAAGTAAGGATGAGAAGGGGTAGCTCTGGGTCACATGTTGGGGTACAAGGGTAGGTAATAAGAGGGAAGCCCACACTTGGGTTTATAATGTATGTATTGGAGGGAGCAATTGTGGTACATGAGGTGCCCCAACCTTGATTTTTCCACCCTTTGTTATATTCCTTTTGCCTTTTTATGATTTTCTTTGATTAACTACTCAGGCTGAAGGGGTAAGAGCATGATGTATAAGATATAGCAGGGGATACACCATTTAAATGTAGGGCAGTTCATTGTCCACCAGGGGTTGGGACAATCATGGGTTCCTATTCGATGAAGGAGGTTCATAGAACTTGTAGGAACCAAGGTGATGGCCATAAGGATGGGATAAAGCTCATGTATTTGCTTTTGCCCATGTGCTAAATGTGTTTGTCCCGACCATATTTTGCATTTTATGGTACATTTTCTTGTTGAATGGGGCCAAATATGTTTTTATCGTACTTTTTGTTGACACCTAATCCTCAGCGATTGGGAGAATTGAATGTGAACAGTCATCAAGAAGATGAACTGAACGATCACATTCATGTATATAATAGATAGCTGCCTAATGGAATAAATGAATCAGTTTTTCTGGAGTTACTCCTGGCTTGACATGGTATCAGAGCACAGGTCCCAGGTTCTTTTTTTAACCTTGCCTTGTAACTCCTCTGTCCACTGCCTGCCTTCTGCTCCTCTGTCCACTGCCTGACATTCCTTGTTTAACGCATGGGTTGGTTCGACTATTCCTCTGCCTGAACGCTGCAAAGTTGTTGAACGCCTGAAGGAGAAATGCCTGAAGGAAACGCTGCTTGACAACGCTGTCTATTTGAAACGCTGTCTGTATCGGAGCACCACGAGCCTGGTAACACTATTTTGAAATCTATTGTGCTTGGGATGATATTAAAAAAAAAAACGCTGTCTGGTATCCGTATTTGAAATGCTGTCTGATATGAGTGGGATATGTCATCGAATTTGAAACGCTGTCTGGTATTTGAAACACTGTTTGACATAATGAGTTTGCACGCTGCCTGAACTGCCTCTAATCCCACGAGATATGTCATGTCTTGAAACGCTGTATTGAGCCTGTAGTCATGTTTTAAAATTACTGTATTAAAAACGCTGTCTGAGCGGGATATGTCACAGTTAAGTCCATATATTTGAAACGCTGTGCTACGTGGGTATTTGAAACGTTGTGCTGCGTGGGTATTTGAAACGCTGTGCTGTGCTTGCCATATTTGAAACGCTGTCCTGCGTGGGTATATAATTCGCAGTGATTACATATATCCTTGTGTGGCATTGAAGAAACCTGTTGCAGCTACATTGCGTGTTACTATAATGTATATATACTGGCGCGCTGGTTTGACACACAATGTGTATGTCTACGGATTCCTCCATTAATTACTTGCAAACGATGATAGCCATAGCCACTGTATTATAATAGTGCATGCGATCTTCATTATTAAATAACCAGCACTGGATTTATTCTTATCCGAGCATAGAATAGGCTAGAAATGGATCAATGGCCGAGTGGTGCGTACAGTGGAATCTGGATCAGTTGGTTGTAGCCTGTACTTTGTTACAGTGCTATACATTGCCTATCTTTTTGTGTCTCAGTTTTATAATATATTTACATTTGTAATGGGAATAATTTATCAAACTTGGATGCTGGGGATTGAGAAGAATGGCGAACTGGGTACAGTGTTGTTCTGCGCTGAAATTGTGGTCTAGTTAAAATTTCAGAGAATAAATCTCATTCTCATATGTCATCAATCTGTGAATGCGAGCGGTGCTTCTTCGGTTTAAGTTACCTTAAAACTTAGAGTGGCAGTGTTTATGTTTTCTCCCCTTTGAGAAAATTTGACTGTATAGCAACATAAGTTTTTTCTTCATAAGAGCAATTTTTTTTGTCATCAGAAGTATTAGTCTATCAGCAAAAGTTTTTTTTATATATCAGCAGAAGTAATCTTTTACAGAATGCATTCAATCATCTCTATGATAGGAATAGTTCTCACTGGAAAGGAGAACTATCCTGACTGGTCCCGGATGATACAACACACCCTCATCTTCAATGAGTTG